>JAHWFP010133381.1:0-14482 GCA_023313725.1 Lithobius niger
AACTCAAATAAACAAGCTTCCAAAACCGAAGTAAACAATCTTGCTTTTGGCACAATGTTGGATAAAATAACTTCATTAGAAAAAGGGATAAATAAGCTTCAAAATGCTAAACCTAAGATTAATGAGGCTAAAGTTAGTGTAGTAAGCACAAACAATTTACAAAATAAAGCTTGTTACTGTTGTTTGGCCCGCGGACACTTGAAAAGAGATTGTCACACTATGGATGAAACCTTACAACGTGTTAGACAACGTAACGAACAACGTAACCAGGAAAGCGGGTTTTCCAACAATAAACCCTACGCGAAAAATGGTCGCGGAGGAAATAAATATAGAGGTAATAATCGCGGAAAACGGGGAAATTATTTTTCCGGATTTGATAATAGGGACTCGGTACTGTTTAACAAGAAAATTAACAACCCATATGCATTTCAAACCAACGGAACACTACTAACAATGACGGTGGACAACAGCCGAAAAATAATAACAATAGCGGTAGACAACAAAATCAAAATCAGAACCACCCTAGGCAAAATGACGGCAATCATAATCGCGTTCCTCAACACGCCACCGAAATAGAACAAGGTAATACCTCTAACCAAAACAACGTTGATTCAAAAAACGGGCTCATAGCCTGAATAACGACAGGGATTCAGGACTAGGAGAAAAACAGTCAGAACAGGGTAATAACCAAAATCAGTACGTTACCTCAGTTCAGGCTCAAACACCTGTTAAACAAGTTTCCAATGTAAACAGTAACTATGCATTTAAAGCAAAATGTATTCCGTTATTTTCAGAGGAAGTAGCAAACAAATTAATGCTTAAACTATACTCAGACGCCGAATGGCATCAACAAAAATTAGCTTTACCCGATCGTACGTTAGCATTACTACGTTTAGCGTCGTATTTCGGTAAAATTCCATCGAAATATGTTGCTAGGTCAGTAAACTGTAATCAAAATCTAATTAGTGAATTTACAGATACCCTAGAAGCAGTTAACAGTAAATATGGCTTATCTTGCGATTCAGTCATCATAAAACTATTCGAAGATGGATTGGATGCCACTAATTTCCACTCAGAGCTAATCCCAGTAGATACTAACAAACCAATAGTTGTTGCTTTATTAGGTAATGAACGCACTGTTCAGTTTAAACATACAAGCGAAACATTTTACAAAGACGGTATTAAAATGGTTTCAGGTACTTCCATAGGTATTTCGTATACAACACAGAAGGATTGGAAAATTCGAATTCCAACGGTTGTTGGTGTGTTTGAACCAACAATTTGTTTAACGTTTTGGAACAGTAAAAGCGAAGCAAAGTCGAATTCCATGCCGGCGACTCATACGTCGCTGAGCGAGGGAGGAAACTTGCTTACGAGCATTCCAGCTCAACCGGGCAATAGATGGTATATACCGCACCATCTAGCGTCCGAAATAGACACTAGAGGTGAGTCAGCCGATCGGAACGAAGTATCGCTCGACTCGGAGCAAACAGCGCCTAACAGAGACAGCGTTTAGGTTAACACAGTTTTAAATAAAGCTAAGGTTAAATATTGTCGTCCACATTTAGTGTTCGATGTCGGACTTAGGCCAGAGATATGTTTAATCGATACAGGTTCTTCGTTATCGTTAATTACAAACACAGCAGCACAACGCATGCTTAATAATCTCAAAGTAAATTGTCATGTACTTACGATAATTACGCCAGTTAATCTAGTTGGTGTAGGTAATCAACAGATTAAAACAAATAGGAAAATAGTAACCACTATAGGAAACTGTGAATTTTCTAGAAACCAGGAATTTGTTATCGTTCCTGACGGTTCATTTGGAAATATTTCCGTAATATTAGGATACGATTTTCTTTCAAACAAATCAGAATCGTTAGTATTAAATTATCCAGATAACATTTTAACTATCGGAGATTTGAAGTTCCAAATGTCAGCATCACCAGAGCAAGCACATATAGCCTATAACCAAAATAAGGAAATCATAAATAGAGAAAGTTATAAGCCTAATCATACTTATGTAGCCACGCTTAACGTAGCTACAGACGAAGAAAGCGAGGATAATCCTAAAATTACATAGAATTGTACACCTAAACAACAATTAATAGACGTTACCGTTTCTTTGTTTCGAGACGAAATCATCCCGTCCAATACAGAGTGTAGAATAACCGGAATTTTACACTATCCCTTTCCCGAAATACAAACAGGAGCTTTCGAACCTGAAAACGGCGAATTTCCTGTACGTCTTGCACACAGTCTTGTTAACACAACTCCCACAGGTATTCTTCCAGTTATGTGCGTTAATTTTAATGGTTTTGATGTGGAATTAAAAGCAGGTACGATACTAGGGACGTATACCACCACAATTATAGATTACGGCGATGAGACTTCCGTAGACACGTGCGATTCAAATCTGTCAGACACAAGTCCCATTGAGAAACCTAAATTTTCAAGTCCTATTGAGATATCTCAGACCGCAAGCCCCACGGAGATGTCACAAACCACAAACCCCATCGAGATAACTCAACAGCAGCATGCCAAACAGAGCGACAGCTCAGCCAGTAGCCTACTTGATGCTCCTAAACCTAAATCTAAGGAAGAACGTGACGCGGAATGGGAAATATTAAAACGGAAATTTAATTTTCCAGATTTAAACAAGGAAGAAACGCAGGAATTTCTAGATATGTTGAAAAATCATCAAGACTCAATTTTCTAAAAATTATTTCGATCTAGGCTGTTTTGAAGGATACAAAGTTTCTATTGAAACGGGTAACTCTCAACCAGTAAGTTCTAAATTGTATAGAGTTCCGTTTTATCAAAGCAAATTATTAGATAAATACGTAGACGAAATGCAACGAGTAGGTATCATTAAAGAAGGTAAATCTGCTTGGTTATCGCCATGTTTAAAGATACAAAGGCCAACAGGGTATCGCGTAGTCGTAGATTTACGCGGCTTAAACTCGGTTGTTGAAAGTGTAAGCGTGCCAATACCCACCGTGACAGAAAGCATGGCGCACCTAAGCGGAGCTAAATATTTTACTCGTCTAGATTTTAAATTCGGATTTTATCAGCTCAAGTTAGTGGAATCAGCTAAACCTAAGACATGTTTCTCGGCAAATTCTAAAACATTTTTTTTTAATCGGCTCCCAATGGGCCTTAAAACGGCTCCAGCGCACTTCCAATTCTGCGCCCAACAAATTTTCGCAGAAGTGCTTGGCGCCTATTGTACAGATTATCTTGACGATTGCCTCCTGAGTAGTCCAGATCTTAAAACTCACATCAGTCATGTAGATCGAGCGCTACAGCTAGTCGCTCGTTCAGGATTAAAATTATGCGTAGAAAAATGTGATTTTGCTAGGAAACAGGTCAAATTCGTAGGTTTCGTGCTAGATGAAAATGGAATACAACCTGATGGGGATAAAACTAAGGTTATGCAGCAGTATCCCACCCTTAAAACACCTAAACAAGTTCGTTCATTCCTAGGTATGGTAAATTTTTACAGAAGACACATCTCGCAATTCGCAGAAATGTCACACATTCTAACTAAACTCACTCGTAAGAATTGTAAATTCATATGGGGAGATGACGAAGAAAGAGCTTTTCAGGAACTTAAACAGGCTATGGTTAACGCTGCAACGCTCAAGCACCCAGACTTTTCTAAACCCTTTTTTCTTGAAACTGACGCTAGTGGCGTTGCAATCGGCGGCTGTTTAAGTCAGTACCACGGAGGTATAAACTATCCCCTAGCCTACACTTCCCGAACCCTCACTGAGGCTGAAAGGAAGGAAACAACTACAACTAGGGAAATTTTGGCGATAATTCATTCTATCGATTCATTTAGCTGTTATTTACTTAGTAAGATGTTTTTTTAACAACAGATCATTTAGCAATTTGCTATCTTTATTGTGCCTCCTCCCTCACCCCAAATTAGAAAGAATCTTACTTCAACTCAGAGAATACGAATTCATATTACGTCACAAGTCGGGCTGACTTCTAGCGGTTTCCGACGCGCTCTCTCGTATAGAGATACCAGTCGCTATCCTCGGTAGTCAGCACCCAGACTGGACACGACAACACCTAGCGGCAGAACAGAGAAACGATCCGTATGTAGGAGATATCAGTAAGCGACTAAACAGCCAATCATCGGAAGATTTAATTTGATGCGTGTAATAAACGTAACATCTTTTATAAGGATTACGACGGAATTCTGTATAGAATTAGACTTGCAGACCCAGAAAAAGGCCGTATGCACAATCTAGCACAGATGTGTATACCTAAATCTCTACGCAACTAGGGACTATCACTCCACACCATGCGCCGGACATCGTGGCGCGCGTAAAACTAGAGATTTAATAGAACTACATTGTTATTGGCCTAAAATGTTCGATGATATTGCGCATTATGTTAAAACGTGTCAGGTATGTCAAGCCTACGTTAGGCCTACTAAACCGTATTAAGCTAAATTAAGAGCGTATCAACCCCTACAGAGACCAGGTTAATCTTGGAGCTTGGATCTCATCGGACCCTTAAATAAAAGCATTCACGGGAACGTCTACGTGATAACGCTAATTGACGATTTCAGTCGTTACGTCATCGCAGTGGGAATTCCCGATAAAAAGGCAGTTACTAAAGCAAATAAATTCTTCTCAGACCTTATTGATAGATTCGGAGCACCAGTTCAATTAAGAGGAGACAATGGTTCAGCAATTAACAACGCTATCGTAGCTAGACTAGCTAATATGTTTAATATTAATCAGATTAATTTTACTCCTAACACTTCGTGGGTAGGAGGATCCGTAGAATCAGCAATTAAACGGATAGAAACAGTTTTACGTAAAATTTCAGCTAGTTGACCCGATAATTGGTGCTAATATTTAGAATTAATAACAGTAGCACTAAATGCATGTCCTAACTCGACTACTTTAATTAGTTCACATTATTTACATCACGGTTCTGAATTTAGATTACCAAGTGCTTTAGCATTCGAGCCACCGCGATCTGCTATGACAGTGATGATACTATAGTTCGTCTAGAGAGTAGACTACAGGCAGCATTCAAAGTCGCTCGAGCGCACAATTGGAAAGCAGTTCAGAGACAGCAAAATTTTTATGATCGTACGGCGCGACCGTATAAATACTTGGTCGACGATTACGTATTATTACGCGATTTCTTACCTATTAAGCAAATTTTGCCAAAATTACTTAGAGCATGGACAGGTTCCTTTCAGGATAATGGAATTCGTTAACGATGTTATCGTTCGTATAGTACATTTTTTTGGTCCACTTAAAATCATTCGTGCTCATGTTAATAACTTACGACCATCGTTCCTAAGAACTAGTTCCCAACCTATTCCTTTCAATGGACCTACCGATCTCAAATTATCCAAACAGCTTAACGGTTCATTGACGGAACCTGAAATAAAATTACAAAAATACATAGCACAGCTTTTAGAGGATCCAACAGACCATTCATCGGAGATCGAACCGCCAACGTTTACGCCTTCCAAGACCGACGACGCAGCTAGCGAATCACATCCAAGCTTAACTAGCAAACGCAAACGCGTCGAGCTAAAATCAGCCGCTTATTTGCAAAATAAATATCGTAAAATAGATTACGAGCGTAACAAGCAAAGAATGCTTGGATCTACACATGGTTACGATACCCGTAGTAGTAGAATTACTCCAGCAATTAGGCTGCGTCGGCAATTGGAAGAGGCAAACGTTGACGACGACTAAAACATTGTTTATCCAACGGAGAACAAAGGAAACATGGTGTCACCGCGAAGAGCGTTCACGCGCTCTGCACGCGGGGACCCTAGCGGAGAAAAGTAGTACTTTCAAAACACCACAAGTACGGAGGCTGCGTGCAGACAGCAGCACATTTTAATTTTCTCGCTATATTTGCAAATAATACGCTAGAATTTGTTTCATTCAAAATACACAAAAAAAATATAACTTAAAACTAATGTGTTCCAATATGTAATGTGGAAATAATGTAGACAAAGGAGACATTGCTGAATTTTTTTAATAAATCTATTATTGACCATCAAAAAGAAAATTATTACATATAACTTTACACAAAACACGGGAAACATTAATAAAAACTTGACAACACATTATACGCAAACAATAAACAACATAACTTTTAGTAAAATAAACATAACTAACCCATTCACAAGACGACTCGCATCATAAATCAAAACATTGTATCAACAAACAGTTTAAATTAGGGACGTAGTAAAATAATAAAGAACTGCAATTAACTAACCACAATATACGGTTACAGCGAACCATAATATACTCATAAATTAAAATACATAATAACAATACACAGGAAACAAATAACATAATTTGATAACACATATACACTTCACGTGACACATAAAGTTTTAAGAACGAAATAACATAATACCCTGAAAAGAAAAATAGCATTAAAATAGGACATACTTAAGTAAATAAATCACAGATTAAAAGAATCTGCCTAAAATTTTGTAAATAAAAGAAATAATTATGTTAAGATCGAAAATATTAATTTAGACTCATAGCAAGTAATTTGGATGTTTGATTAAATACTCTCCAGGATTCTGGATTAATATAGGTAAAACTTCCAGGAATCCGTGATCATAAAATGCTTGTAAATTTGAAAATAATATATACAAATATATACGCCCGCGCAAGCGGCAACACCGCTCCTTAGCGGCGGACCATTGCAGCAACCCTTCGTCACTGTCGGCATCAGCGTTGTTATCTAGAACAAAATATGGAATAAACCAGATTAGTATTTGTTTTGCATAATTGTGACTACATGAAAATTTATCATATACATGTTCAATTTAAATCTGGAATTTCGTGTAACAATAAAAGGATAGTATTACGTATTTCTCTCACACCCATAAACACAGAATGGAGGGAAATTAATTATATGTGAAGACGGAAAACTGATGTTCAAGCATATTTAGGATGCCTTGAACAAATTCCTTCCGTCATGATTATTGTACTTTATACAGGGTGTTCGGAAATTGGTGTCAAATATTTTGAGGGTCCGCTGTGTGATCAAAGATAAGAAGAAAAAGTCCTATAAACATGGGTCCGGAAATGCACCAGTCTTTAGTTACAGCCCCCCCCCCCAGGTTTGGGGTAAACAGTTCTTAAATACCTCGTAATGATTCACCGTTTCCATTCCAAACTCAGGATATGTGCCATATCATACCTGGTATTTCAGTACTTCATAATACAGTATTGGGTCGCACAACTTATCAGAGGGAGAGGTAATTTTCTTATGGGGGGGGGGGATCAAACGTGGGGGAAGAGAGGAGTAACTGCTTTGGTCTTGTACTTTAATGAAACAAATTGTAGAAAAAACACATCGTGTGATTGAAAACAATCGAAAGTAGTACTGTACTTTCTTTCATTACGTGTAAAGACCAAGTAGGTTACATCGTTTTCCAAGTTTGTGCCCCCCCCTCCAAAAAAAAAAACAACTACTGTACGTACATCTCTGTGGAGAGCACCAAACATTATCAATCGGGTATCCTCGCCATTAAAAGTGAGGGATTTAATGTGTTTGTTTTCTACTCTTCCCAATGCTGATGTACTTCGCCAAAGGATTGTGGATGGATGCAACCAGATTCGCACAACCCCTGGAATCTTTGAACGGGTTCGTCGGTCCATGGCGCAGCGGCTTCGGAACTGCATCGAGGCAGAGGGGGGGTCATTTTGAGCACCTACTATGATAAAACGCTTACGTTTAGTTTGTTTTCCGTCGTATTTATCTTTTTGAGTTGCTTGTCACAGAATGTTCTGGAGAGGTCTTTTGCGGATGCGTATTGAAGTTAATTGCAGCAGAGCCGCAAATGCAATGATACTCAGTAAAACTTTGAGTAGCCATCTTCTGTTCACTTAATGATGTTTCATTTCTCGGTTGTTTTCAATCACACAGTAATGTGATACGATGTGTTTTTTCTGGTATGTACAATTTGTTTCATTAAAGTACAAGACCAAAGCAGTTACTCCTCTCTTCCCCCACGTTTGATCCCCCCCCCATAAGAAAATTACCTCTCCCTCTGATAAGTTGTGCGACCCAATACTGTATTATGAAGTACTGAAATACCAGGTATGATATGGCACATATCCTGAGTTTGGAATGGAAACGGTGAATCATTACGAGGTATTTAAGAACTGTTTACCCCAAACCTGGGGGGGGGCTGTAACTAAAGACTGGTGCATTTCCGGACCCATGTTTATAGGACTCTTTCTTCTTATCTTTGATCACACAGCGGACCCTCAAAATATTTGACACCAATTTCCGAACACCCTGTATACAAATATAGGTCATAAATAATTTTTGTGAATGATATCTACCCCCACCCCATACCCCTATTAGGCTAAATTAACGAAATACCAATTAATATAGTTTAGATATCGATATAGAAATATCAGTAAAGTATCCTATTAACATTAGGTTGTTATACTTTTATAAAACCAATAGTCCAATAGCTCAGACATTAGAAATCTTACCACACGCAGGAATCTTTGATCCAGCATATAGTCACGCTGCCGCGCTCGCTGTAGCTGGCGAATTACTTCATTTTGCGAGTGTTCTCGCAAATCAAACAGATAGTTACCAGGTTTCAGTTTATATTTATACCAATAGTATCAGGCTTTTGGTAAGGAAGTAGACCAACACATGATGTATTATTATATCCCCCCCCCTTCCGATTTTCGGAATCTATAGATATCATTTCACAAAATTCATTATAATATACAGTTTTTATATTGAAACAGGAATAAGTGCCACGCATCATGCATTATAATTGTTTATGCTGCGAGGAGCCATAATTCACAATACTTGGCTGTAGGCTACCTCGTGGGGATACACCGCATAAAATGTAAGCTAATAAGTATCGTAGCATGGCACAAATTCTCGTTTTGTAAATTACATTACTTGAAATAGTGTGGGCATTCTCTTTCAGAAGAAGGAAGTGAAATCCGACGCCATCAATAAAATGAATTTAATTACTATGTAACATCGTAACTTTGCATCCATAATGATATAAATCATAAATAAAATAATATTTTGTTTTACATCCATAAGTAATGAATTATAAACCATAATATTATACGAACAAATTTCAGTACAAATTTAGTTTGGTTCAGATCAAATACGTTGCCAGTCATTTATACGCTGAATAACACGCAATGTCAAATTTCAGTAATTATATATTATTTAATATTGGCATAATTTACCTATTGGCCTATTTTTACAGGCCGGTACCAGGGAAAAGAATATAATAAGAAGACAATATGTTTCAATTCGGAGGAGATTTTAAAATGTAACCATTCATTGCTCCTGAGAATCACTTATTATCGTTATTTTTTTTTTCTTTTATTGAAAAGACAAAACTAAAAAAAAAAAGTTTCTCCATTACTAGGACAAACTATAATAGGGATTTACTGCATATAGTTGACTATGTTTCAGAAAAATAATGAAAATAAAATTTATCCCAAACAATATTTGACTTGTTTGAATATCGTATTGAAGACCAAACTTAGGATTAATATAAGATCCAGTATAACCATTTTTATCAACCTTGGTCAGCAATTTATACGCACTTGCGTATTCAAGTTAAAGATGGGTTTTTTTCCTCTCTTCCCTTTAAACTATATATATACGTGTATGATACTCATTAGTCATTATCATTTGAAGTTAGGATACAGATTAAAATGATAAAATTTTCTTACCATAGTGTCCATTGTGGCATACTGGGCAATCCCTTCTGCAGACGGCCGGACGAAGACACTGCTGCGCGCCGCTGCCGGACGCACCTACGTTGACGTCGTCGGCGGGCTCAGGAGCTCCTTCCAGGGGGGCGGCGAGTCTTCCGACGGGGCCAACGAGGACGAGGTCGGGTAGTGTCGGCGGTATGTGGTCCAGAAGACAGTTGGGAATAAAGTCTACTAAAAAACCCAGGCAACTTATCTTCTTCTGGCACATCAATGCGGGGAGCATCATCAATTTAAAATTGCGTTAGCACCCTATGAATCTTCATCTGGAGAAAGAAGATATTCTCTGCATTGATGGCCCTCCACATATACTCCGGGAAAGCCTCGGGTTCTTCAGGGAAAGGAGGGTACATCGTATACCGACAATGCAAACAGGATGTGGCCGTGATCGGGCTGCAGTGAAGAAAGTGCGAGCTTAGACGCAATTGTTGGGCAATTGCGCTTTCCTCGGGTTCAACGTCATTGCGGTTGGGAGTACAGCCGGTCGTGTCTAAGACTATCTCCATGTAAAAAAGTCTGAGGACATAGTTGAGGGGCTCCTCATTAGGCAGCATGGGCGAAAACGGCACCTCATTATTATTTCGATGAGGACACTCGGCGAAATTCGCCGGTGCCCGTTCACAGTACAGGTAGTGGTCGAGACAGACCGAAAATGTTATCAAATTTAAAGCCAACACTCTCAGGAAGTTCCACATATAACGAGGCATGCTCACTCGCGCACTCCGCTCGCCCTTGGGGACGGTTTTCCGTTTCTTTTGGGGCGGATCCATTCTGAAGCAGACGAATTTGGGAAACAACCGAACAGAGTGAAGAACACAACTTCGTGTGCGAGTTGGAAAGTTAAAATTTTACAAGTCCGAAAAGTGACCTAGAAATATTAGTAAACAAACCAATGGGTGCAGAGTTCAAGGGTTGACGTCACGAAAAACTGGGGGCCATCTTTTCCCAGGGACCAGCTCACCCCCTCGGCTCACCCGGTAGCCATCAACCATTGTTTACATGGCCTCGACTTGCCTTTAATTTTGAGGTCAGATTCTGGGCGTCAAACCCAAACGCCGAACCCAGTACCCTTTCAACCCGCCAACCACTCTCGTTTTATGACCCCCTCCCCTACCTCATCAGTAGGGAGCTTTTCTGCTCCACCGAGCTCATCAGCAACAGTCGGACACAGCGGTCAAAAGTAGGTCAATACCTACGCACCCTTGACCATGGGAAATCCTGTTACTGCCCGACACATCCAAATTACTAATATTAGTTAAACAGTCTTATTTCAGTACAAAAAAAAATTATATTTTGAAATTGGAATCAGCAAAACAGACATGAATATCTTGTTAATGAATAAATTTTATTGCAGTTTAGTACATAGCGATTATACATTAGTTCAACGTTACACGTTTTGTATTTTGCCAAAATATAATGACAACATAACTTATGTGATTCGATATTATTATTTCAGAAAGTGTACTACATACTGAGACAAAGTTGGAAAGTGTCAGAGATGGCAGAGTGATAATGGTGGGAGAGTCACAAGAAAAACAGGATCAATCATATCTTGATCCACGGACAAAATAAAAGATAAGTGATTCAAGTGATATGAATTACCAGTACAAACTTTTGAAAAAATCGATAAACCCCACCCCATCCTCTTTTGCCATAAGAAAACCATAAGAGTTGACATTCATAACGTTGGGAAACTTAGATTTAATTGCCGGTCGTTTAGACAGATTAAAGCGATTATAATTATTACTGGTGCGTAGCATAGAATTTAAAGTACCGTTGCTTAACGTAAGGTACATTTGAAGCTTAAAATTAGTGAATATGTCACAGAACTTTCATTATGGGCATTAAGAATTTCAGGTTAATTCTAAGAAGAAAAAAAAATAATGTCGCATATTAACTATTTGGGAGCATAGTGATTACCCAGAATAGATTAGAAGTGAGGTCCGCTTGGGGCTATGAACATAACACACTAGTTCATTACAGTCCCAGTGTATCGGTACCTCACACCTTTAAGTTCTGTTGGAACGTATTCACACTTACATACAAAGTCGTAGAGCATACTTAAAAATCTACCGAATGATGTGAAGAGTTGCGGCAAGTGACTCAAACGCCGTCATTCGTTTGTCGACTTCCTAGAAAGTCTTTTTTTTTTCGTCACCCAGATTACAAAAGTATATGAATCGGCATTGGTATTCATGGTTTTGTCAAATGTGTCATGATACAGGATTGACAAATTTCATTTCGATACCGAGTACCACTTCACTCTTGAACGATATTCCAAATTAAGGTAGCAGGGAATACCAAAGATCTGCATTTTCAAACTTAAGGTAGTTCCGTAGCCATAATACTGCAGTAATTTTAACAAGGCAGGTTTATTAGAAACACTGCAATTCAGACTGTAAATTACAGCAGCATTTAAAATAATACGAAAAAAATATAGCTCAGGAAATAGCTGCAAACTAGAAAGGATTTATTAACCTTGAGTGTTGTTTAAATTAAAGACTTTCTGAAATTACTATAATTTCAGTAGATTAGACAATTAAAGGTCTTGTCCTAAAGTCAGCTGCTTAGTTCAGAAGAGCTGCAAATCATGCGTCATGGCATGGGTTTTACAGCTGCTTTGGGTTTTTACAAAGAGCTCGATATAGCTTTAAAAGCATCCCGACAATACACAATACTCACATGCACCATAGTGAAGGGAACGGTTCACTAAGAGCCAAGCGAACATTAGGCTCAGGGACATAGGTTCATACCTATTGACATTGCGTCATATTTCTAAAAAAATCGAGCTTGTCGGCGGAAACAAATTGGTCGTTTCGACCGGAGCTTGATAGTCAAAAGGGTGGATTAATTTTCACAAACGCAAACTACACATCACTGTAATCGAATTAAAAGTTCATTCGCCACATAGCTATGAGTATTGATGCTCGATATGATGGTTATTTATTGGAAACAACCACACAGAAACTAAAACACACGCTCTCCAAGATAAAGGGAAGGTGTATTTTATTTGGCATTAAGTACGGAATGGGCAAGGATAACGGATTTCATGGGAGTTAACAGTAGCCTACCACTTAAGAGTTAAGCGTGTAAAAGCCTAAGGGGAATTAGGAACAAAATCGTGGCCAAAGAGCTGGCGGACGCTCGCTAATGAGGAGAAGCCTCACATCCTTGAGTGACCTTGGCCACGATCCACGGCCGACTTTTGGAAAGTAGAGCACCATTGATGGAGAGATAGTGCTCTCGCCTCCCTTCCACGAGAGGGAAAACAGGTGTAAACAAACCAACCGATGAAACGAAGTTTGTCATTTGTTTCAGCTCATCAAATACATCATGGATTGATTCTTCAAGTTTGGTTGCCGGAATTGCATTTCTCTGGTCGAAGCATGCTCAAAACATACCTTACATAGAGATTTTTTTTTAAATTTATTCCTACCCAGAATAGGTTGCTCAGTTTAAAGCAATTAATTACACATTACATAATCCATGTTCTGGTTCTTGCGGGAGACTTTTTCCTCAGAACGGGGTTGTTTTTCCTAGCCGCACAACATTTTCGATCCAGGGCCAGTTGGTGTAAATACAGAGCTCTTCCTATGATTATGTAGAGTGGCTTTCTGTTAATAAAGTAGTCCGGGTTTGGAAGCTAAAATCAGGAACAATAAAAAAGGTACCGTGATTTTAGTTTGAGCAAGGGCTATGTAAGGGTTTTAATTAAGCCTAATTGGACTTTATTACAGAAACAATACATCTAGTTAATTCAGTATGAAAGTACACATATATCAGATAATTATTATGGGAAGAACTCAATATTATCTATAAAAGATTAAATTGGCTCCAGTTGATCAGATAAGATAGGGGCCTCTCCTTTTCCAAAGACGACCAAGGAATTGCATTCCAGGTAGACAGACCACCACAATTACTTATTGTAAGAGATAAGGATTGGAATTGCTTTACACTAGCTTATCACCATAGCTATTAATTGATTCGGAGAATTCTTAATCGCTTTTACGAAGAGAATCCAATTAAGATAAGAACACCGCTAATGATCGATCAGTTCCAACAATAACAATCAATCATTATTTAAACGGATGCGATCATGACAGTTCAATTAAGATAGGGACACTTAATGGAGTGATACTGAGAATTCACTAATGTACTTCCAGAACTGAACAATACGGTGATTGACAGGCACAGCGGCTCCCTAATTAAGAGAAGGACCCAGACTGTCAAGTCTTTAAAATTCTCCGTAAATCCAATCAATCAGCTTGGACAGTGATTGATGTGGCAGCGATAACAATCGCGTATAAAATGCGACCCTGTAATGTAACGATTCATTCGGGCAGTTTCAGCGTTTCAATATTGTTAAAATCGTGCACGCCGGTCAACATTCCTGAGGGCCGATCCAGAGTACGGACACGGGAGTTAGAGCCGTCTGAGTACAAAAGCCGAGTTCGTCGCTAGGCTAATCCACCGCTCGTTAGCCACAGTCAAGTTCATATAGAGATAAGTACTCATTGCATAGCTTCGGCTATAAGTATTATTAGTACAATAATCATGTTTATTATCAGCGCACTTTAATTAATCCAAGGCCGGTTAATATAATCTAACAATTAGGATAATTATTCCAACCATAGGTAGTTATCGTAATGCCAATCGCTACGCCTCACGCCGATTATTTGTAATCACATCGATCGTTT
>JAHWFP010133382.1:0-12761 GCA_023313725.1 Lithobius niger
GGGGTGTGGGGCTAAATATCAATCCCTGCTTCAATGAAAAACGATGCAATGGCGCGAAGCTTGGCAACCGGGCGTGGACCCGCTATGTGCGACAAGAGTTCACTGAATGATGGAAGAACACTTAACCGGGGTGCAAGACGTCGCCGCTCTGCAACAAATTTTTGACAGCTAACCAGGACATGTTCAGCCATCTCAACCACTAAACACAACGTGCACAGCGGAGAGTCAACCCATCCATACCGGAACTTATGCACTCGCAGCAACGTGAAGCCAACTCGCAACCGTGACAAAATCCTCGCGTCACGGCACAGTAGTTTATCAATATTCGAATTGTTGGAGCACGCAGGATGCACAGCAAACAGTGCCCTGCCATCATGGGCTGCGCTCCAGGCGTTTTGCCACTGCTCCAGGAAAAAATGCCAGACAGTCACTCGCCGCGTACGTATTGAAACCATTGGATGCAGTTGCGTGTAGGAACCCCGCGCCGCATCACGTGCCAGTCCATCAGCAACTTCGTTACCGAAGATACCGCTATGGCCACGGATCCACCGAAAAGTGGCAACACACGAGCGTGATGCAACCCAAAACTTCCACCCAATCGAAAAAATAATTGGATCCCTAACATCGAGACACTCCCACGAGCTACGCAAAAGCCAATAGGCCGCTTGGGAATCTGTCAAAATTACAAAGGAGGGGAGAGATAGGTCCAGTGCGACATCGAGCGCTACAGAAATCGCAAGCAGCTCACACATTGTGCGGTACGTCGCGTCGCGAATGACGCGCTGGTACTCAATCTTCAGTGAAGGTACCGCAACACCAATACCTCCGACACGCGATGCAGGGAGAAACGAGGCATCACAAAACACCTCACACTCAGACGGTTGAGACGAAAACACAGCCTGCAACTCATGGCACCAAGTCCAAGGACTCAGAGGCCTAGCGCACGCTACCGAAGCAGCACCAGTCACTTGGTGGAGAAGAGTGACTCCACGACCTGCCTCACCAAGTACACTTCGCGCACGCTCACTCAAAGTTCCATCATCACTTAGGATCTTGGCTACTGGGTCATCTTGACCCCTACTGAAATTGCGTAGGCAGAGCGTAACCAAAGGTTCTCGCGCTCGCAGCTCAACAAGAGATTCGTTGCACTCAACACACAGCGCACTTACGGGCGTTGTTGCTACACACCCAGTAACAGCACGCAAACACACATTCACTGCAACTTGCAACCAATTTTCATGCCGGCGCACACCACTCAAGAACGGCAGAGAGTAATCCAGTACAGATCGCACAAACGTGCGGTACGTCGCAAGAAGTGCTCCTCTCACGACACTTTTATGCGCTAACTGACGCAGTATTGCCGTCCTCTCAAGAATCATGTTACGGGTATTACTGACATGCAGATCCTAGGTGAGTCTGGAGTCCAGAACTACTCCCAGGTATTTAACACTAGCCTTCGGACTGACAACTTGCCCACCAACTGTAAGTACTACTGTTGGCTGACTAACATTCGTCGTGCGGGAGAATACTACAACCTCTGTCTTGGCCGGAGCCAGCAAAAGACCACGCTCTTCCAAGAGGCAGGCAATCCTGTCGAGAACAGCTTGAGCCTCACACGCTAAAACGGCTAGATAACAGCCAACAAACCAGACAGCTACATCATCTTCATAACAGACGATATTTGAACGAGACCCAATTTCGACTAGGACATCGTTGATGGCAACCGCAAACAACGCAGGGCTGAGGCAGCTTCCTTGAGGGAGGCCTCTGCACGTTGAGTCCGTGGTCGACCAATGTACACCAACACGAGTGGCAAACTCACGCTTGCCGAGGAGCGCACCAATCAACCCAACTAAACGCTTACTGACTCCCATTCTGCAGAGGAAAGCCTCAACCCAGGAAATGGAAACTGTGTCATAGGTTGCCTTAATATCTAGAAAGACAGCCAACACAATATCCCCACGCATCCACGCCTCCCTAATACTGGAAAGCAGAAAAAGGACCACGTCCTGGGCACTCCGGTCTTGTCGGTAACCGAACTGGACACTGGCCAGACAGTCATGGTATTCTAAGTGCCACTCCAAGTGCTTGACAATCATCCGCTCAAGTACCTTCCGGAGACAGGATAACAAAGCGATAGGCCTATAATTGAACAGTTCCGACCGCGTACTGCCTTGTTTGTGTACAGGAACAAGGACAGTAAACATCCATGACGGAGGGATGTCTGCTCCCTCCAAAAGCTTACAGAAGAGGGGAAGCACACTGTCGCACGATGCTTCAACATCTTTCTTTAAAACCATGTAGCTGACCCCATCCACACCTACAGCGCTGGAGTTCCTACACTTTCGTAATGCCGACTTGAATTCAGCGCGAACCCATGGCACATCTCCAACATGCGACAACAATGAAGATGAGATGGGCATTGCAGGCGGAGCCCAGCCGCTATCTAGCGCGTAAATGCTAGCAAACCGCGTGTTAAAAGCTTCTGCCATATCACTACCACGAAGGACTTCTCTTCTAGGACCCGGCGGATCAAAGACCCAAGAGATCGCTGATCTCGCAGCACCCGGGCTGAGCAAACGCCAGGCCAGCGTGAGCGAGCGCGCCCCGCCGACTTTCACACACAACTTCTCTCCAAACCCCTTTTTCTCACTTCTAAGAATAAACTTACTCTCATCCACAACACCTCTGTACTCCCACCAGTGCGCATCACAGGGAGCCCTCTTCCACCGTCGATAGGCCCGGCGTCGATCACACACTGCAACCGTGCATTTATGCGACCACCACGCCAGTCGTGAAACTTTTTGCGTGCACACAGACTTTCTAGACAACCCTTGTGCATGCCGTTGCACCCAGAGCGAAAAAATCCCGTTGCCTATAATTGGTCGCCCACGCATGCACGGCCTCACATGTGCAGCAACCACAGACACCTTAGAATACAAAAGCACAGGCAGATGATCACTTCCGCGCAGATCGTCCGAAACTTGACAGCAAAACATACTAGATAGATACGGAGAACAAACGAAAAAATCTAGAAGAGATTCTTGGACCACGCCACGCTGCCAACGCACAAAAGTTGGGGAACCATCATGAAGGATCTGCAAGCCAGTGGCTTCAATAGCTTCAGCAAGTCTGCACCCTCTGGTGTCCACATGCAACGAGCCCCAGTCATTGTGATGACTGTTAGAGTCACCCCCTATAATAACTGGGGCTGGAAATTGTTTTAACCAAAATGACCATTCTACAGCAGTTTGACTCCCCATCGCATGCAGAAAAACGACAGATACCCAACAACTACCCATCCACACCTTTATCGCAACTGCATCAACTCCACCTAGTGAACCACCTATTTGCAACAACAATGAATTCTGACAATTAGGTACTGAAACGATAAACGTGTAACACTTAAGCATGTTATTATCTACTGTTGGATGACAATACAAATAATGGTTACAACAATAATTTTGCACTTACGAGCCACTTCAGGGCAACGTGCTTCTAGCTGCAACCCCGATTTTAGAAAAAGGCACTTCCCCATATGACGCTTTACCTGTCTGCCGAAATTTACATCTGGCAACTTTCCCTAATCAGCTGTAGACATGTCGTTATACCCTACGAGAATTAACACGGGGGCCTGCGGACTAGTTACTAGTCACCAGTAGCACAAATCAACGTTATTGAGAACACTTTCAATCCATGAAGGACACGTTCCCACATTTTCGTGTTAGAGTTTTTCTTTGTTACAGGACCAAAGACACCTGATTCAAACGATTTGCAAAGATTTCTACCGCATGGGGAATTTACACCAGTATGCTGAAATCACGTATAAGTTGGTTTCAGTTAAAAGACACAGTCTGCTAGTGAGCCGCCATCTGACAACAATTACACTCTAACAATTACGCTCTGACAATTAAGCTCCAACAACGATAAAACGTCTACTTGGCGGCGAAACACTAGCGTGTGTCTAGATAATGCGGTACAAAATCTTAAATTGTGTTGAAATCGAGAGCCTGACAAAAATTAACTCGTGTAGGAATGTCAGCTAATAAGCTGCTATAAGCTGCTGTCAATGCAAAATCTGACCCTCAGTAACGTTGCAAATGTGTTACTACTAGCTAGCTAGCTAATTCGCTCATCCCCATGTTAAATCCCATAGGGTGATTATTCATTGATACCGGGATAACGGGAAGGCTTCCTGTTATAAATTGGACGAATGGGTGCAGTACAATACGAACTGCGTACCTTTCATGGTTTGGAGCCTGGAGGTGTAACGGGGATGGTGTGGGAGGGCGCGTAAGTACGAAAATAATGTTATAACCATTGTTAGTATTGTCGGCATCGTCTCTCATTGGATGGCCAAAGTTCGTACAATGACAACGTGTATACCGACGTGCGTGCCTAGACACACACTAGTGTATCACGATAAATGTAAACAACGTTGCCAAAGAAATTGTATTCAAGTCCAATTCACGAAAAATAAACAAACTGTAAAAACAAAGCAAAATAAACAAAGCCAAAAGCTGGTAAAGAGGCCACCAAGTTGAGTGGTTCGGTCCTTCAAAAGGAGTGATATCAACACACCTAAACTAACTAAATAAAACAAATTACAACAAATGCCAAACCAAAAACCTATAAAGAGTTGACTAAGTTGAGAATTATTCGGCCTCTATAGGCAAAAGGTAGTAGCAAAGTGTTGAAAACCAATTTCTTGTTGACGTGGCACTTTATTACACATCTGCACGGTAGTGGAGTTGAGTCTAATACACAATTTTAAAAAAAGGAGTAATATCATATCAAAAATCAAAACTGGTAAAAGGGGCCGCCAAGTTCCGAATGGTTCGGCCCTTCAAAGGAATGATATCAACACACCAAAACATTTGCCAACTTAATCGCACCGAATAATTCTTTGGACGTTAATTGAAAACTTGAACATTACTACCAAAAGTAGCAATGTTCTAGTTTTCATTTAACCTTCGAACTATTAAGCAGTGTGATTAACATGGCGAATGTTTTGGTGCGTTGCTAACACTACTTTGAAGTGCCGAATCATTTGGAACTTGGCGGCTCCTTTTACCAGTTTTGGTTTTTGCTATGATTTAGCCTGTCTTTCATATTAACAAATTTATTTATTAGTTTTTGTTAGAAATCCTGCTCCGGACTTTGTTTCCTCTTATCGGATATGCCTTTCTTGTTTCGAGAAGTAACTGCATTCTACGCATGTGCGACACATATCCTTAGTGCCGCAAGAACTAAGGGCCCGTTTATGCAACGAAAAATTTCTCGCTTACTAGTTTTCACTTGGTTAATACTAAATCTGCTGGCTGCTTCTTGCCTTTACCGAAGAATGTGGCTTTCAAGTTGTCTATACGTAGTAACCATGGCAACAACGTGGACGCAAATCTCCTCCTCGTGCCTCGTGACACGACGTACGAAGCGTGCAAAATAACAGCGTCGATTTATGACAACTAGAAAATAATTTTTACTGCTGTACAAGACGACGGATAGATTATTGATTGTCGGTATTCGATGATTTGTCTTCGATTCGACAACCCCGAAATGGACGCCATGTTGGGTAGCGTGAAATGGCAACAATGTTGTACCAATGTTTAAAATGACTGTTGTACTTTGTTCTTTATCCGTGTTGTTATTTATAATACATTTAATTTGTTGCCTATTACCGCATCATTTAACAGAAACGGGAAATTAATTGTAAATAAATAACTCTCGCCCTATAGTTTGTTCCACATTATGTTTTCAGAAAATTGACTGGATGACGACTCGTTTCCCTGCACTAAGAGGGCAAAAACATGTGGATATCACACTTGTAGACTCAACAAAGTTACTGTTAGAGTTTACGAATGGGATGTTCACGGATGTTTTGCACTCGTAGTGGAAGAAAACGTGGCGTCATACAGTCAGTTTTCTGAAAACATAATGAGGAACAAAGTATAGCAAATAGCGTTCAGAGAGCGAGAAGGTCTCGTTGCGTCAACGCGCCCTAACAGGCTGCAGCGCGCGCCGCAAGGCTACAGAGTATATGTCCATGTTACGCGCGTGATGGCCTATACAAGTGCCTATGCCTATAGAGCAGTGACATTTGCCGCCGTATTGGCACCAGTATCGGTTTTGGAGGGCGTAACTACAAGGTGCACTACATAAAAATGGAGGGAAAAACAACGGAAGAGCGGATTTCTTAGGCTGAAAATAACGTTGTTTTTCCAACAACAAAAATCGCGCGTTTTAGGTCTAAGAAATCATTCTTCACAGCATCGGCTGCAGTATGACGCCCTTCTGTTTCTCTCTGCAGTGCCCCTTGCAGCTAACCTATTAAGGCTCCAGCATAAAGTTATATACAATAATACTACGTCGTGTCACTGCTCTGTAGTTCATGGTCATTACCGCATGTGTTACGAAAATTTGAAGTTTTTGTCGTATTTGTCGTTTGTGATTTTTTTATGAACGCAGTAAACCGTTTTTTTTTTGTGCGTCTTTGATACTGAACTTATGCCCAGTTGTCTGTTTCACTTTAATTTTTCATTTTCTGTAACCTTGCTACAGACTATTTAAATGTACTTTCCAAATCTGCCATGTCCCTTACTGGTTTCACGAAAGTCTGAAGTTCGCCACGCATGCTTACGCATTTCTTATGAATGCAGTAGGTTACAATTAAAAGGGTTTAAAGGGTTTAACGAGCGTTAACCACTCCTGGTCATCTGCCAATTACAATTAAAGAACTACCATAAACAATAAGTTGTGCCACAATATTATTCTTGTCGCCCGGACGCAATCAACTCTGTCCTTAATGAAGGAGTAGGGTTATCATACCCGGACAGCATCCTTGTCGTCATGATCCACCCAAAACCAAAACTGGTATAAGAGTAGCCGCCAATTTTCAAAAAACGGTCGGCCCTTTCAAAGTAGTGATATCATTCAACCAGGGAAAGGCCGCCAAGGTTAATCCTGTTAGCCAGGTTAATCGCACCTACTAATAGTTCGAAAGTTAAATGAAAACTAGAACATTGCTACAGCGGTAGCAATCTTCAAGTTTTCATTTAACGCCCAAACTATTAGCCTATTAGGTGCGATTAACTTGGCTAACAGGATTAACCTTGGCGGCCTTTCCCTGGTTGAATGATAGCACTACTTTGAAAGGCCTACCCTTTTTTGAAACTTGGCGGCTTCTCTTATACCAGTTTGGGTTTTGGGTGGATATCACAGCTTTCATAGGACTGTGAACGAACGAAGGATCAGACGGTTTAATCGTCCCCTCTACCTTTTCTGCCTGGAGGAATTTTATGTCTATAAATTTGCTCATTCATAATTTTCACATTTGACGTGGTCCAATTAGCCGTTACGCCAGTGAAATTGACACGGTCAGAACTTGCATAGACTTGTAAATGTACAGAGAATTTCACGATCTAATCATCACCTTTACCTGTTACAACAATAATTTGGCACTTACGAGCCATTTGAGGCCCACGTGCTGCAGCTGCGACCCCCATTTTAGAAAAAGGTACTTCCACATATGACGCGTTACCTGTCTGCCGAAATTTAGATCTAGTAACTTTCCCTAATGAGCTGTAGACGTGTCTTTCTATGAGAATTAACTTGAGAACAGTAATTCTACGTAAAATCAAATGTCCGTTTCACTAATGCTTCCAAATAAATTAATAACAAGCATACCCTTTTATCGTCGTGGGGCAGATAATTCAGTAGGAGTTCGTGTACCGTCCTCTTCAAGTTTTCATTTAACGTCTAAAGTATTATTCGGTGCGATTAACTTGGCTAATAGGATTAACCTTGGCGGCCTTTCCCTGGTTGAATGATATCACTACTTTGAAAGGCCGACCGTTTTTTTAAACTTAGCGGCTTCTCTTATACCAGTTTGGGTTTTGGGTGGCTATCACTACTTTCAGAGGACTGTGAATTAAGCAAAGATCAGACGGTGTAATCGTCATCTGTACCTTTTTTCTTGAGAAATTTTATGTCTATAAATTATCTCATTCATAATTTTCATCTTTGTTATTACCGAATTAGCCGTTACGTCTGCGAAATTGACATGGTTTGACACTGATTTTCGTTCGCTTCGTTTACTCAATCAGCGCATCCCTTCTCACCTGGCCCCACCTCGGTTAACGTTAATCATTCAATCACTTAGTTACCATGGTGTTCACGAACACATAATTGTCCCTTTTATCGTCGTGGGGCAGATAATTTAGTTTGGATTCGTGTACCGTAACAAAAAACCGACCAAACCTTTGCAATAAAACATACTCCGTCTCTTAGTGAACCATTCTCCAATTTTCTCCTATTTTATTGAGGCCCCGGCCACCTACTTGCAACAACAATGAATTCTGACAATTAGATACTGAAACGATAAGCGTGTAACACTTAAGCATGTTATAATCTACTGTTGGGTGACAATACAAACAATGGTAACAACAATACTTTTGCACTTACGAGCCACTTCAGGGCAACGTGCTTCTAGCTGCAATCCCCATTTTAGAAAAAGGCACTTCCCCATGACGCTTTACCTGTCTGCCGAAATTTAGATTTGGCAACTTTCCCTAATCAGCTGTAGACGTGTCGTTATACCCTATGAGAATTAACATGGGAGCCTGCGGACTAGTTACTAGTTACCATTAACACAAATCAACGTTATTGAGGACACTTTTTCTCCATTAAGGACTCGTTCCCACATTATCGTGTTGACGTTTTCTTCGTTACTGGACCCAAGACACCTTATTCAAACGAATTGCAAAGTTTTCTACCACATGGGGAATTTACACCAATATGCTGAAATCAGGTATAAGTTGATTTTAGTTAAAGACACAGTCTGCTAGTGCAGCCGCCTTTTTTCATTAACAATCAGTTTTTAACAATCGGATGTCTACAATCGGACGATCTACTATTACTTGGCGGCGACACACTAGCGTGTGTCTCGATTCAACGCATTGCCTACACCGGAAGCAACTTATTCCCTTCAAAAGAAACGTCTTGGCCCTTCTTGTCTAAATTTTATTCGTTCTTCTTTTGGATTTCCTCGTGTAAGAGTGGGTAGGTATGTTTCAATTACGATGAAAATACTACACCATTACACGTCCAATAAATGGCGCATCAATTGTCTGGCTTTAACAATGTTACTAACAATGTGGGACGAATTTTTGGATCACAGGTGGCGTTTTTCCAACGTTGGTAATACTTAGCATTATAAACCATTGCAGTCTTTGCTGTTAACGTCTCTCCAATAGTCAGACTACAAAAAGCACAATGTTTAGTCAAATGTGAACTGAATGCCAAATTTCAGCTTGACCAGTAGCATAAATCATATCAAAAAAACCAAAACTGGTAAAAGGGGCCGCCAAGTTCCGAATGGTTCGGCCCTTCAAAGGACTGATATCAACACACCAAAACATTCGCCAAGTTAATCGCTCCGCTTAATGGTTCGAAGGTTAAATGAAAACTAGAACATTGCTAGTTTCGATACACGTTGCTATTGTCCAAACTTCGGCCGTCCAATGAGAGACGATGCCGACAATACTAACAATGGTTATAACAATATTTTAGTACTTACGGGCCCTCCCACGCCATCTCCGTTACACCCCCAGACTCCAAACCATAAAAGGTACGCAGTTCTTATTGTACTGCAGCCATTCGTCCAATTTCATAGCATGAAGCCTTCCCGTTAGCTCGGTATCGATGAATAATCACCCTATATGGTAAATAACTAGTTGCATATTTTCAACGTTATTGAGGGTCAAATTTTGCATTAAAAGTAGCTTAGCTGACGTTCGTACACGAGTGAATTTTTGTCAGGTTGGTCATTGCTCTCGATTTCAACACAATTTAAGCTTTTGTACCGCATTAATATTTTATTTATAAGTACCAGAAATGTGCCCATCTCTGCTTCAGGATGTAAGACACCGTCGCTATGGCGTCGCGCTACAGTGGTTTACAACCTCGACAATTTAATTGATGTGATGTTTGTTGTGATGTTTGTTGCCTAACTTGGCGCGACACACTAGCGTGTGTCTAGATTATTTTACCTGAACGGTACAACATTTTATCAGTACTAATCGTCTAATTCGTGAACCCCGTGAATCTATAAGTTTCAGATATTGTACCATAGTCGGTTGTTTTTTGTTGTTGTTGTTTTTTGCTTTTTGGGAGCATGAACCCAAACTGGGTTATATTCCCCACGACGGTGACAGAGACCGTAGCTAGTGGCCGCCAATGTAACAATGAAGGATTGATTGAAATAATGTTCTTCTGACAATGAATTTGGCGGTCGAACCACTAGAATGGTCTTTGATTATAAAGCTTTTACAACTCTTTTAATTCACTTGCTGGACCCATGCATGCTGCACGGTAGTTGGAAGTTCCCGGTCTTAGCCTCTCCCGGTGTTTGGTCTTCTTAGGAAACTAAATCGCGTTTGGAACATTTAACTGTTTGACTAATCTCGTCTTCTCTCCTCACCTGAAAACTCGTTTACTTGCCACAACAGCCAGAACCCTCCCCTGTTTGTTCAACAACACAACGTTAAAGGGACGGTAGTCGCTTGGCCATTTTTATCAAATTTCCTCGATACACTACCGGATATAGTTTTTTACGAAATCATCTAACAATTATTAAGAGGTCCACGTGCCCAATTTTAGTGTTAAAAATGGCACATACCAGGGAGCTTGGATTATACGTAGCCTTGATAGGGTGGGCCCACTTACTATTACACTTTACCACGATAAACCGTGCGATATTTTGGGAGCTGCTTCAAACGCGTCTGACGTCTCTGCTCCCATTTCGCACCATTTTATTGATTCTTACATCTCATTGGCTTTTGATTTTGCTGATGAATCGACACAAAATTGGACTAATAAACGAACGAGTACTCATCATCAAACGTAAGCCGGACCGCTCCAATTGTTTAAAAGTGTATTAACCTACCAGTGATGACCTGACCAAGGAGCTGTGCGTCATGGTTGCCCAGCGGATAGAAAGAGACAATAGTGGTTAGTGGAACAGTGATATGAGGATGTGTGGTTGATTTTCGTGGTATTGATTTGCGGTGGGGATTTGTGGTTGAGATATCTGGTTGTGGTTTGTGTTTGTGTTGATTTTTTTGGTTTATTTTAGCATTTGTACTTAGGAGCGTACGGTGTAAGACCACGGCTTCTGGGAAATAAATGAAATGAAATGAAACCTACCAGTACAATCGACAATGCGACTGAAAATCAGACGGAGAGCACCGTCACAATCGATCATCGTAAAAGCACGCCATTGTTTTGGTTTCGACGCAACGACGTCAGCTACTCGCGTCTTGGGTAATCTGGTAAGAATTTTGTTGTTTGTTTTATTTAGCACAGCCGGCTGGCAGTGCTTATTAGAGTTCGTTTTCGCACGAGAATTTCAGAAAATTGGACAGGAGGAGGAGGCGGCGAGGCGGCTAACAATGTCAAATGCTGCAACATGTAACGATAGGGTAACAATAGGCAAGGCGCACAATATCGGATTATAGCTCACTTTTACTTTTACTTTTAATGCACTACACGAGCCTACAGACCATAAGTCATACGCTCGACTCTAAAACTTAATCTATAACTTAACCTATTCAGTTATACAGTTATGTATAGTTACAGACAGCTTGGTTGTATTAATTATTACAGAATTTACCCCGTGCTCGCCAGAATTCCCCAGAGTCACTTCGGAGTCCGGCCAAACCTACCCGTCTGCTTACAAAATCTAACAACTTGCCGCAGAGTGGATAATGTCCCGGCGTTGTGCGAGGAGGCGCCCAAAATTTACCTCAAATCACCCTCCCAGTCTCCCAGAATCCGGCCCCGAAAGGCCGCCCAATGATGGCACACCAAAAGAAAGTGCCCCACTGTCTCAGGCTCCGTACCACACCTGCAGATCGGAGAGACGCTGATGCCCAGCCGATGCTCGTGAGCATTCAGCAGTGCGTGCCCGGTCCTGAGCCTGGACACCCGCGCCGCGTCCCTCCTGGAGAGAGCATCCAAGCCGCACGGAGCGGCAACGATTGGGTGGATGTCATAAAGAGGCCGTCCAACGCTACTACCATCCCATTCTTCCTGCCATTCCCTAACAGATATCCACCTCAGCACTGGCAACAAGTCCCTTGGAGTCACTGGGAAAGTCACAACATTGCCTCTCTCCGCGAACCCCTGCCTAGCTAACCCATCTGCAA
Source organism: Lithobius niger (assembly GCA_023313725.1). Classification (NCBI taxonomy): domain Eukaryota; kingdom Metazoa; phylum Arthropoda; class Chilopoda; order Lithobiomorpha; family Lithobiidae; genus Lithobius; species Lithobius niger. The sequence goes on from JAHWFP010133382.1 coordinate 12,204, forward strand.
CTTCGTTCCCGAAGTGCCCAACGTGGCCCGGAACCCACCTCACCAACACCCTGATTCCCCGCTGCACAGCACTCACCAATTTCAGGCCGATCTCCACAGCCAGCGGATGACTAACATCCAACTGCCTGAAAGCCGATTGCAAGAAGCGGATCCCTGCTGCCGAGTCTGTCAGGACTCGAAATTGCCTCAGATGGAGATCCAACCCCACATCCAGCGCGACAGACATGGCCACCAACTCTCCAACAAAGGCCGATGGGAGGCACTGGAGGAAATAACTGTATTCCTGGTGAAGCTCAGGGACACACACTCCGGCCCCACCCTCCCACCTTCCACTGTGAAATGATGCATCGCAATAGATGTCAACCCATTCAGGGTCAGGCTCGCAGGTTATCGAACAAGATGCTACAATGGTTGGGTGCCGGGAAACTAACAGTGTCGTTGTTTGAGTTGGGTAGCTCGTTGTGGAGAACCAAAATTAAATGGTCTTGATTTTTTTCTTAAATCTTCAGGTTTTAAACCGTAGGGTGCGAAGTCTTAAATTTTGAGGCCTGGGTGGCC
>JAHWFP010133383.1:0-28155 GCA_023313725.1 Lithobius niger
TCAAATCATCGCAGCCGTGGTTTAAAAATCGATAACCAATCATAGTTTTTAACCAATAACTATTACATAGTAAGAGGAAATAAATAAAGCAGCCGTAGCATCTAGGGTGGCTAATGTTTACAACGGTTCTTCTCGTTGTTTACAGTGATCTGGTTTATTCCAGAGACAGACATAGAAAAAGTTTACTTTACGTGGAAATCGCTCGCTCTGCTCGCTCAATCCACGCACCACCGTGCTTCAGAAACACGAAAGTTTGGCACCCTTTTAAAACCAGGTTTCCATGCATCAAGTCAGTTGATACAAAACCAATTTTAATATCTATATCTGTTGCGTTGCGAAATCCGTCGTCCGTTTGGGTTATTTTTGCGTGCATCCTTCTCCAGATCATCACAGTGCGTAACTAATAGTTTCAAGACGATCCGTGATTCATGTAATTTCTATGTACTGATTATTGTACTGATTATTTCGATGTACTGATTAGTTCGACACGCAAACTAATTGCAAGTGTTGCTCACAGTTCGTTCGTCACATTCCTCAGCACATCTACATTTCACCTACATTATTCAAAACATGCGATTTGTTTGTCTGCACGTTTGTACGTCTTCTCCTCCAGAAGTAATCTCCTACTAAGGTGAGAGATGAAAGATTGATAGAGCATAGCGAAACACACATTGAAAAGGTTTAGTTTACGTGCTTTAGCTTCAGAAACACGAATGTTTGACACCCTTTTAAAACCAAATCTATTGTTTTGATTTTTCCATGCATCAAGTCAGTTAACACAAAACCAATTTTAAGATGTGTAGGTTGTGTGTTGCAAAATACGTCGTCCTTTTACGTTATATTTTCCGTGCATCCTTTTCCAGATCATTTCCCTTCGCTCGAGGAGGTTTGCGTACACAAACTATGACGTTATGAACAAACATCATGAGGGTTAAAAAAAACTTTGACGTTAGTTTTTCAGGTTCTTTCGCTTATTTGAGGGTAATAATATCAAGTTACAGCGATGAAAATAGGCCTATTAAAAGCGAAATGTAATTATCTTTCGTTTGGTCCTACTCCCATCTTTGTACCTGCTTTGGTTCCAGAGGGGTAGAGGTACAAACAAACAAACACACACGCACGCACATCATACGCCCTTAATAATGTAGATACTATGCGCCCTGACTTGTTGAACTGCAGTGTAGAAATCATCGTATTTAAATCTTCAAGCATTTAAACAGGTAGTGTAGACAATTGCACACAGAATAAACGAAGCGAACGAGGGCCTGTTTTTACTCAACGATTTCTAGGTGAGAAACAACATTAAGCTAGATTTAATTTATCCATTAATCCCAAAATCCTTTAATTCTGACCCTCCCCTCCCCAAAAAAAGAAAGAGGTGCACAAGAAAATACACTAATCATGTATTGTTTTGAAGCTATAGAAGAATTACAAGCAGTGGATTCCACATAAATGGGAAACAAGCAAAGCACAGCAATTACTCATTTTTAAAGTTAAAACCTATGAAAGATTAAATTAAAAATAAATAAAAGAAGCTAAGTTAGTACAGAATCTGACAGTACGACGACCTTGACCTCCAACCTGTGAGTGTAGGATCGGAATTCCAATCGGGGTCGTACTACTGTCAGGTTCTGTAATGATTTAGTTTCTTTTATTTATTTTTAATTTAATCTTTCATAAGCTTTAACTTTAAAATTGAGTAATTGCTATATGCTTGGCTTGTTTGCTTTTGATATGGAGTTTACTGATTTTCAGTAATCTCAGCAATGCTTTAGAATGATTGGTAAAAGTGGGATTATTATCTAATATAGGCGTTGCATGATTATTTCCTTATGCACTCTTTTTAGGGCTTGATTTAAAGTTAAATTAACTGATGGGTTTGGTATTTTGCCCTGTGTGAAATAAAAAAAAAAGCCGTATCATTGTGGCTGAAAGGCAAACATCGGCTTTAGGTTATTACAGATTAAGGCTCAATTCCCTATTCAGGTAGCTTGACATTTAAGCCTAAAAAAAATAACGTGGAGGTTTGCATCTGCATTTGTTTATCACTAATCGAGCCCATTTGGCTTTCGCTTATTAATACTCGATATCAGGGTTTATTATGTGTTGTTTTCGCAAATTTTTTTTTTCAATAAATTATTTGGAGCCTTCAGTCATCTGAAGCAAACTAGCACTTATATATGCTCCAGCTCAATTTTGAACCTAATTAGACGTTTCTGACTGAGAAAATTCTAGTAAGGGCAGGGGCACACCAGGAAAACTTCTGATCACCGCTTCAAGGGCGGATCCAGAAAAAAAGTATTGCAGGGGGCCACAGGACGATTATTTTAAGTTTTCGTGCGCTTTTGTAGTAATTTAACTGCGTTTTTTCAAAAATTTCGTCAGCTTTTCCGAGTTTATTTGCTTTGGAGTTTGGCCCCTCCCTTGGTTCCGCCCTTGCACCGCTGGGGGCTGAAATGATGCCCGGAAAAGGCCAAATTAGAGCTCATAGCCGCTGAAGGAACGTAATCGTTTCTCACAGAACTATAGCCAACACAGACTGATAGGGACTTTGCCTGGGTTCCCTTTCCCGATAAGCTGCCTCAAGCAACTAGGCTCAGCTCTGTCACTCCTCAGCCACCATGACCCCCAAGTTCCCACCAGTGGCAATCACCAAAGCGTATATGTATATACATTCAAGTTTGCATGTTGAATGTTGCCTACGGCCATTTCCCAGTATGAGTAAGAGGTAGGACTTCCACATTTGATCTCGAAGCTTGAGGATTCGTGCAATGTAACATTTAAGTACAAAAGGTAACGGAGATCGGTTTGCATGTAATGAACACACGAAATATTAAAGATAGGTCAAGTGTTTGTCGTAAACAATCCTCATTTGTGTTTCCAACGAACGATTCAGTATAGATAAACCGGATACAGGATAGGTAAACTCCGGAACTAACTTTTCTCTGTAATCAAACCGTTAGCCACGCGGTAGGATATTTCCGGTGCATTGCGGAAAGCTAAATAAAAGTAGTGCACGGCGCTATCCAGCCTCGGATTTGGCCGTATTGATCCGCAGACTCTGATTGGAATGCAACATCCAATTGGAATTCGTCCTCCAAAACAAACCGGACTAGGACCACAGAATCAAGAATTCCGGATCAATATCATTTATGCTTTCACCATGAAACTTTCTATTCCGTAATGCTCATATATACATCGAACATTTCACCATTGGAATGCCACGGCTTGCACGCCGTACGGCGTAATCTATCCTTCCCACCGTTCTGTCAATGCAAAAATGGTCTGCCACCCCATCCCTATATTATTTCATAAAGATACGTCACCAAGCTTTATATCGTCCCGTTCCCAAGATCCGCAGCCGTGTTGCGACAATATGCAGTGCAGAGAGCTCAGCCTGGTTGCTGGAGGTTTGCGTATCTGGTCAAACCTCTGGAAAGGGGACCTCGGCAAGGTAACCGCCAGGACTGCCGGCCAGGGTAGGGTGAGAGCCTACCGTGCTCCTTGTGCAGCAATGGGAACTTATCCTGGCCAATTCTAGACAATATTTCAAACTCCTACGATGATCGGAGGTTTCTCGATTCGAATCCACGGGTTTGCCCCTCCATTTACCACACATTTCTTCTCTAAAAAAATGGCTGGTAATTTTCAAAATTGAGCCGGTTCAGCCACACAAGCATTACATTGCTTCGGTTGACTTATGGCTCAAAGAAATTAATTTAAAAAAAAGTATTCATTTTGGGAAAGAAAAATGTTAGCAAGTCAGAATTAATTCATCATTTTTCTCAGTGCAACAATATTAAGTTTCACTGGCTCAGATAAAAGTAGGTCGTAAATGTTATTTTAAAATTCACAACATTTAATGGCTACTCTTCTACAGTTCTAAATACCTCCATGATAATTCCTGTGAAAAATTTAAAGTATTTGTCTTTTAATGATAGGCTAATTAAGATTGGGATTGCTTCTGGGAGTGATTGCACACCTTTTCCTTTTTTAAACTATGAACACGATCAAATTGAAATTAGTTTTTCTTTGATTCAGGGCCTCTAGGGCCAGTTCTGTCTTCAAATTCGGAACATTTGCCATCAGTTTCGGGACTTTCTGGTCGCTTTTGTCTTAAATCCGGGAATCTTAAGGTCCTACCAAAAATTCGAGACGAAGGGGGTGAGGTTGCATAAACCCGTCGACTTCCCCCCCCCCCCCCCACCCTATGGCCCTATATAATTTATCATTACTCTCTGAAAACGCTGTGCACTTACACTGCACATTTCTGTGTACCATCCGAGTACACATTCGTTGTACAGAACGCTACATAAACTGCATACTACTAGTACACAAATCGTGTTTTGGCTGTGCAAGTACGTAGAGCTGTGTAGTTTCATTACAGAGCGTCTTCAGAGAACAGGATGTTAAGCTGTTTCACACACATTTTACAACTTATTCTATTTTTGTCTATTCAATTCCCACACACAATTGCTACAAAAATATACTCATTACATAAAATGTAGATGTTTCGCCTCGAAATAAAACTACCCCCAAAATAAAGTTGTTCCCGTTACGACCGGCGTTTCCATCGTTAATGTCTTTATTTCTAAATATAACGTGGTAAAAGGCAGATAAGTTACGACTTTCTTGTGTTATCCGGCGGTAATGTTAGTTTCGTAATGTCGATGCATGACTCCGTGCCAACACGGTGTAAACCTTGAATGTTTGGGTCCATGTTTGTACATGTGTGTCCGTTATTGGCGGTCGTTTGTCCTCGTTATCTGGACTTGCAATCTGCCGGTGCCTGGCCACCCCCTCTAATTAAACGACTGTTCCTACAAAACAAGCTAATTGTTCGCCTTCTAAACGGCCCTTTCTTGTCCACGATTTATTACTAATGTGCGGATTTGCGTGATTAGCAACATGGTGGAAAGAGGCGGTACTACGCTGGACTCTATCAACTAAAGGATTTTGTGTCTTAATCTAGGGCTTATGCATCCCAGTCGATCAACAAACACATTAAGCCAGGTTTTAAAGAGGATGTCGAGGGATAAACATTTGCTTGCTAAATGGGAAAAAAAAAACTACACATTTATCGAAAAGACGATTTCTTGGGTAAACTAAATGGAGCTACTTTGCATGATTTATACTTCCTCCATGGATTTAAGTCTTCTGTATAGCCGAATCGGACGACTTTGTCCGTCCGTCGCCATTTTCGATGATTGTCATGTGGACTTTAAAAAAAAACACGGCTTTCTCGACGTCACTCAATGAAATAATAACATTTGATCGTCGCATTTAACCACTACAGGAAGGCACGCAACCGTAAAAAACAAAAGGATAACATTAACGACACACATTAGCTTCATTTAAAAACTCTCGACATAGCATGAATGAGGCCTACTCTCGAACCCAATTCTTCGTTGGCTTCTACGTACGACATTAAATCGGCGCGTAAAAAAAATTAGCAAAAATACTGACAATTACATCTAGAATCTAAATATAGGCCTAAATATTAACACATTTATAACCGGCACTGGTTATTACTTTTAGATTACATGATAGAGATCGCCCTTGCAGTGCGTGATAAATGTGTGCACCTCAACATTTTCGTTGAAAAAATGGCGGAATTGGTAGAAGTTTACAGAAGACCAGAAGCGACTAGGTAGTCGCTGCACCCGCTTGTTTTGCATAGTAAGCAAGCAACCCATTGACGCAGTTTTACCTTTGGAAGTTTGAGGCGCTCCCATCCGAAGCCATAGCGCTACAAGGAGAGACGAATAATTTTGCTAAGTAATTCCAATCGGAAATTCCTAGGATCTTTTTCATGCTGCAATCGACATGCACGCGAGGCATCAAAGGGTCCTTCTCTTCCCGAAAATGCCAGGTGTGGCTGAGGTCAGGCCCCTGGACCTGTGTTGTGTGAGACGGTCGTACTCCGCCATCGGGCACGGTAGTACTCTGCCCATGCACAATTGAAGCTCTGGTCATGGCTTGGAGTCCTGGCCGGGTTGATTTTGTTTCGTTCTTAGAGGTCCTCCGTTTACAGGTCCTCTCAAGACAACATTGCCAATTTCGTAACTGGCATATTCACCGTTATAGCATATTTTGCAACATTTTAGCGATGATTATACTTTTTAAATTGTACCGTTTCTTTTTGGGCCTTTTAATACTTTTCACACCTTTCCCATGTCCTGCACGTTTGGCGATGCCACCGGGGACCTTTGAGTCTCTGGCAGGTCTAGCCTTGGTGGTAAGGCTTTCGTGTTCTCAAACCTCTTACGATCACGTTTCCTTGGCCATTTTATGCACACTGCATTTACATGTAATTGTGGTTGGCTGTTAGTGACAAAGGCCCCCCCCCCCCGGTACTTGCCAGACCCGTTGCTGTCGCAACAAATATTATTATTATTATTATTATTATTATACAAATAAGATAATTTAAACGAAATATGTATATGGAGTATAAAGGATCAAGATTTTTTTAAATTAAGGTGTTAATTAGTGAATAAAATGGTCTTTTTTTTTTGTTTTTTTTAGATATTATAAAAATCTATACTATTTGTATAATTGTTTATAACATCAGCTACCGTGGTAGCAGTGAGGAATGTACGTAATTAGGCTTAGTTAGCTAAAAAAAAAAGTATAAAATTTATAATTGTAATGTATACGTGGTTCTCACACAAGTCATTTTTTTATCACTTCGAGCGTTACAATATGTAATTGTGTAATTGAAAATAAACTGTTATTATTATTATTATTATAAGTTATTAAATGCATTAAAGTCATATGAAAATATAAAATTGAGAAATGTCTCATTATGAATGCTCCATTATAAAGTAATGTGGCATGCATTAATTTATAAAATTAGTTGTCCCATTAAAATGGCTCCATCTGTCAACAAGAAACACCTGACTTTACATCAGATTTTACCTTCAGATTTCACCTTTCCCCATGAACGCTGCATTGTTGCAAGATGAAAAAAAGGAAAGAAAATGCATTTTTTTGTGTATTCATTGTTACTTGACGACCGTAGTATCATGGTCGATTTGTTCCTCTTGATCTCACCAGGCTAAATCATTGTTACTTCTACACGCTGAAACAGGAACAATAATTTAGGACGGCTGAAGCATTGTTACTGTTAAATCCTGCAAGATGAAGCATTGAACGTTGAAGCATTGTTCCTCTTGATATCAGCACGCTAAATCTTTCTTTCTCTTGATATCTACGTGTTCTAAGCATTCTATTCTTGATCACAGCACGTTAAAGCATTGCGACCCTTGGTCTGGAACGTTGAAGCTTTGTTATTTTTTTTTATCTCACCTTCCTGCAGCATTGTTCCCTCTTAATCGTGGGTCAGCACACTGAAGCGTTGTTCCTTTTTATTCAAAATGCGGAAGCCTTGTCTTTCTTTATTCTCATAAATCATGCTGAGGCTTAGTGACTCATGGTTTCAGCGCGTTTAAACATTTCTTGGTATCTGCAGGTTGAATCATTGTTACACGTGATGCCGGCACGTTGAAACTTTGCTTCTCTCAACCTCAGCACGGGGAAGTATTATTCCTCTCTCTGCTCCTATCCTTCATTTAAAATTGCCGGTACGTAGTTAGCGAGTTCCAAAAGAAAGTTATTGGCAAAGATCAATTGTCAGGAGAGGAGTTATGCTGAAATCGATAGGTAATGAAAACTCGTCGCATCAACTTATTTTGTCGTTTGTTGGCAAGATCAAGGACCAGCTTTAATAATGCCCTATTGTAGCGTATGGTGGTTCGGCTGTTGCAATGGAATCGGACCAAAACAAAAAAGGGTTTAAAGGTTTAACGAGCGTTAACCACTCCTGGTCATCTGCCCGAAGCCCTAAGGCCATAACAGGACATGTAGTAATAATGCCTGCAATGATTCGTCAGTTGCAAGTATAGGATATCGACCGCTTTCCGAGTGCTGGGATCTAACAATGTCGAGGGCGCGCAGCGCCCGAGCCATTGTTGGATTCCAGCACGAGGAAAGCGGGCGATATCCTTCTTCTCACCCGTTTTGAAGCTATCAGTCCAAACGTACATTGTTGAGCGCAAGTGAGCGCGAGTGGAATACATTGTTGCGTTTAGCCAGAAGAAAGTTTGTGTAGAATACTCGTTAAGACGCAATGCTACACGCCACGAAAAGAAGCAACGTTTAGTTTTGAAAGCGGTTGCAATGCTCTAATTAACATGAATTTCAACGATTTCTTTGACGTTTGAGGTGGCGTTGTTTTCAAAAATTGTTCCATGTAATTAATTGTATTCGGTTCCTGTATTCCTTTTTGTCATTTAATGAAATCAACGTTTGGAAAGCAGCAATTGCAATGTTGTGAATTGCTGAACGTTTTTATTTTTGTATCAGTTATGTTTTTTTTTTATTTGTTTCAGTAAATTTATTACATTTGTTTGTTTTCTTCCACTTTTCAATTAACGCAGACGGGGGCTGGGATCCACGTGGAGTGCTGTGATCCTGGATCCCATCCCTCCTCCGCGGATCCCAGCACTCCTCGGCCTTGTTCATTGTTGCGATCCCGTCGTGCTGTATTGTTGTAAGAGGACTGAGAGCTTCAAAACGGGTGAGGAGCGTATCAACATTAGTAGAAACTAGCATTTAGGTACCACAGCAGTCTGTAACTTGAGCATCAGCAGAGATTCGTCAGTTCGGAAATGAACGCTACAGGAATTTATACTATTTTAGATTCTGGTTGGCCATTCGCTCGGATTTTTGGAAAATGGATTGATCATGCCTGGTAAAATTTCTCTTCGAGCAGACGAACCAATATGGCTACCGTATCGCTCGTTTCATCGCTTTCCCAACGTGAAAAGCCTTTGAATTTACACGCTAAGAAGATTGTTTGGAATGTATTCAAATACATCAAGACTCTGTACTCAACACGGATGCTGAAACAACAAATTCAAGAGGCCGGCATTGCCACTGGACTTTCTCAGAGAACGGTAAGACGTATCTTGTCAGTAGCAAAAAACGTACCGACAGCCAAAGTTAGTATTAGGCCTAACGCCGCAGACATTATGTACGCCAGCCGCTCAATGCGTGTACAAGATTCCAGTCACCGCCAACGTTAGTGCATACGCGTGACAGGCGATTGAAAACGATCATAAAATACAGCTTTTCGAGTGGCCAACCAGAACCTAAAATAGTATACGTGTATTAAGTAAGCAACAACCTATTACTGAGCTATGATATTTCTATTATCCATTCGTTAAAGATCGGTTTAGTGCTTTTAGTGTAATTCTTTCACAGAATATACGAGCCTTAACTTATCGCGTAATTCAATCTCTGAATATTGGATAAAACAAGCACGTAGGCGACCATTGCAAATTTCAGAAACGAGCGCCCGGCATTTCGCTCATAGTTCACGTGTAAATAGCACAACAGCGGCAGGCATGGAGCGTTGTAGTTTCTGCGAGGAATTCACTTGAAATAAACTCATTTCGTACGAGTGTAGGTTTGTTGATCTTTCTGCCGAGTAAATTGGAGAAGCGAGCCCGCTCATGGAAGCCGACTTTCCCTCGGAATGTATATATATGGCCAAGTAGGGCGAGTCGATGGAAAAGTGCCCGCTTGGTCGCTTGACCGAATCGCTCGGCCGGCCAGCTAGCTTGCTTGCCTGGTGGATGGGCGAGGTGAGCACTTGTTTGTCTAGTGGATTCTCGTCAAAATTGCATTTAACAGATACTTTAGAGTGAAGCCAGTGGACTGGAAACCCGATACAGGCAGCAAACCATACTATAGGAAGGACGCGAGAGAGAGATGGATAGAGAGATACTTGTATGTTGCCAGCTGCAAGTGGGTGTGCGGCGCCCCTCGCGGTGCTTTCGGGCGACGACTCCGGGCGGGTGGGTGGGATGTGAGGAGCCAGGGAAAGAATCGATAATGCCTGAAATTGTATCCCTGAAAACGAGTTGGTGCTGCAAAAGCGGAAAAGCAGTCAAAACATTTCGCTATTGACGTGGTAACATGTTCCTCTCTTTGCTGGTTCATGGCGTAACAGAGTCGAATGACAAGACGCATACCGACACGAGATGACAGGAATTATCTGGTGGATTCAGCCGACCGAAAAAACGGCGGTTACCTTTCTTCTTTTTTTTTCTTCTCTTCTTCTTCGTCTTTTCTTTCCTTTTCCTTTTCTATTTCACTATCTTTCGTCATCCTGTCTGTTTGTTGTGGCTATACGGATGGATGGGAATTAAATGTCCGTTCTTTCAGGCTTATCACTCAAAGAGATCCCCATTCCCCCCTTCCCCCACTAGTTCCTCCCCTCCCCGCGGTCATCAGTTTGCAGCACACTCGTGACAATTTTTCAGCTATTAACAAAAGGTTTACTACGGGGGGAGGATTGACACTTAATGGCGCGTCGACAGCCAGGTCATTAGCACCAACCTCAGACACATTGCAGTGCTCCAGTTTACTACGATGCAATGGTATTTTTGGATTTTTAATTAATACGACTGTTCAGTATCGGATCTGTTTGGCTCGTGATATCGGTCAAATGGCAATTTTTAAATAAAATCGCTATAAATTAACCGGTTGCGATGTTCAAAGACGTCATTTTAATCGTTTTTTTCAAGAGCTTTTGAATGGCAGGGGGGACGGGCAATTGAGACACTTTCTAATGTTAGTATTTTTTTTTTTTTATAAAACACGATCACCGTATTCAATTTGAATTTTGTTTGTGAATAGCTAGTTGAAAGTTATTCTTTGAAAATAATCCAACAATAATGAGATACATTTTTAAAATTAAAAATAAAAGCTCATATTATTGAAGTGCGTCTCAGTGTATCCCACCAAGGAATAAATTGTTACGATGAGAGGCAGCTGCTCTTCTTCTTCTTATATTATAAACCAAAGTCTCATAGCAGAAATGAAGCAACCGCAACGACCCCCGGAAGGGGAAAAATGAAAACGTGCGAGTGTGTCAATTCTTTGGCTTGAAGTTGAAATTGGGACGTTGTTGTCCTGAAAAGAAGTTGAAATTGGCACATTGTTGCCTCGACTAACAATTTGCTATAACAATTATCCTTCTAACTAAACACCATGGTAATCTCAAGGGCAAGTATTACATGACGTCATGCACACTTCTTTTTCAAACGGTACGCATCGCTTAAGCCACAGCGAAAGACTGGGAGTGGGGGGGGGGGGGAGGTAAAGTGAGCTGTTACCATTAAGCGTACGATTACGCATTAACTGAACCTAGAAGAGCACAAACAAACAAGCACAGGAGCCGGGAGCCGGGCACGTGTTCAACTACGTATAGCAAAGAGGAGAAAGGGAAGGAAACCAATGGGAGAGGTAGAATCGGGACGAAAGGAGGAGGGGAGACGGGAGGAAGAGGATTGGCGGAAAGGGGGAGTGTTACACAACCAAAAATCGACTGTTGCAGTGAACGATCAGGCAGCACCGAGCAAATACTGGGAAACAACCACGGGTCAAACAAATCCCCGGGCAAAGCCGGGTACGATGCTAGTACTACTTAAAAACACACTGTTGTTGCTCTTCGCTCATCAATTTTAAGGGTTTCTTGCTTGAATGCTAAAAACCAAAGGTGGTCCACTGGGCAGTCGCATCAGACGTCCGGGCTTTAGTCGAGCAAGCCGGACTTCTCACCCATTGCAATTTGAGAATAGGTTGAGGTCGTCTAACCATTTGCTTTACCGGACGAGACTGGAGGGCATCCGAGCACCAGCTATCCTGAAGAAAACTTCGGAGTGGACCAAGGGAAGTCTGGCAGACAGACACAGCCTTCCCTTGAAGCACAATTAATTAAAAGGTTTATAATAATAATAATAATATTTATTACAGCTACAAAAAATACAAAATAGAAAGTTAGAAAAACAAAGGAGCACGAAGCTAAAAGTAGCTTTTGTGTGCAAATTGCAAAAACAGTGTACAAAATTATGTTTTCATATATTATATATATTAGAATATCACAATAAAATTTTTTAATACTTATTAAAAATAAAAGAAAAGTCATAAAAAAACAACAACTTGTTAGTGGTACAATCCAATGGTTCAAAACAAGTTGATTATTAAACCAGGTTTTGTGGTAATAATCACGGGAATATTAATTATTTTTTTCCTAAATCCATTGTTTCAGTTTAACTTTCATTTCGTTGATGTTTGCCAGATTTCTTAGAAATACAGGGATTTTATTAAATGTATTCGGAATTACGTATTAAGCTCTATTTCTTTTTCCGTATGAATTCCTCCAAGTTAGAGTTACTAACCAATCTGATGAAGTCCTAGTTGGTCTGTTTATTTTAATTTTGAACATGCTATTAAAATAATTTTGTGCTAAAATTTGAGAGTCAATTAATTGTAAAACACTCAAAATTTTATTATCTTTTAATAAAGTAATAATAACAATAATATGCTGTATTACATTGTATACACACACCGGCACGAAGTTCACTATACCACGCTCCATGGCTGTTTGCTGTTACGTGCACACCACGTGACTGGGCTAGTCCAATCAGATGGCCACACAGCCGTTGTTCTCGTTCCTCATTGGCTAACTCATGGTGACGTCACGGCAAACAGCCATTGTGCATGGTATAGGAACTTGTTTGTGCAAAGCAAACAGTTATGCAAGAAATAGTAATAATAAGGAACCTAGTTAGTAAAAAATATAGCTATATACAACTTAAAAATTACCATGCATTAAAAAACCTTAAAATATCGTTATAAAAATAAAACTAGCTTCCATACGAGTAAAATTAAGTTATTTACAATTAAAATATAATTCTACTAACACTCATCAATGCACGTGTAAAATATAAAGTTAAAAAACGACTCAGTTTAAAAAAAAATTCGAAAAATTCTGTAATCACAATAGGGTTAATTTACTATTATTTCAAATGGCTTCAGTTTTAAAAATTCAGTAAAAAGAAGAATACTTCGAAATTTAACAATATCAATCTATATGGCTGTAGTCTATCACCACTTTTGATTTCCCTTTTAATTCCAGAAAGTTTGATAAAATTTCTTAACAATCGTGCCTCTTCTGCCATATGAATTTCTCCATACAGGTTCTTTTAACCATTTATTATTATTTCTTACCTTTCTATCAATTCTTAGTTTACAATTATTATTAAATTAAAAGTTTACTAAATAGTTGAAGTCCAATAATTGTTCAACATTCAGTATTTTAACCTCTTTAGCCTTTTTATGTTTAGTTTTAATAATAATAATAATAATGAATTTGTTCATAAGAAACGGAAGGACAATCGACGCTAACACATTTCCCAAATTAAAATGTTCTTGCAACAAAGTGAAAAGTGTGCTCATCTTGTTCACACTAAAATGACATAGTAAATTACTATATGTCAACATTTTATATATCAAATCAATACTAATCTTATACTAATTAAAACTCAATACTCAAACATGTGCGATACACCTCGGGTTTACTCGGGTTTACTGGATTACTACAAGGAATACTTTGGTTTACCAGGGAGCTGGTTTACCATGAAGTGATAGTATGTAAGCACTTCGGATTACTCAAGATTAGTCGCATTACCTCGAATTACTGGATTACTTCAAGGAATACGTGGATTAGGCCTACAATGGAATACTTCGGATTACCACTGCTTTTCTGCTTCTCCTACAAATTGGAATACCTCGAATTACTGAATATTACTTGGGAATGCCATGTGTTACTAAGGTATACCACAGAATACCAGGAATACCACTGGAACGGAAAGCTTGCATGAGGCTTACCAAAGTATACTGCGGATTACTCGCGGTTTACCCAGTGCCTGCTCTACTGTGTAGAGTAGCCAGTGGTTTACCAAACACTGGTACACCGTATTAACAAAGTTGGTGCCCCGTTGGGCTGCGTGACACTTAGTAGCAATGTTTTTAACTGCTTTATCATCAATCTATCCCAGCATGCAATTAGCCCCTTCTCTCCCCTTCCGTCTGTAACTATAAAACTGTTCTCGAGTTACTCGTCGAAAACAAACAAGAATGAATGCCTAGTTAAGGGTTAACGTCAGCGTGCTTGCTCGATCACTAAGCTGAAAAACTGAAAGTTCGCATTAAATTTGGCTGCTTCGATATTGTACATGATGATGAAAAGCCTCAAAAAAATTATCTGCAACTCATGTTCTATATTTTCAAGTTATTTACATAAAATGTTCGTCTTTTATAATATAATATAATATAATATAATATAATATAATATAATATAATATAATATAATATAATATAATATAATATAATATAATATGATGCTTCTGATAAAAAATGAAAATAGAACTAAAAGTAAAGAGTAATATGGACATAATTTTAGACATACCTAGAAAGCGTTTTTAGACGTTTTGGGCTGAGAAGACCATAAACTAAAATAAAACACTAGCGTTCAACTTGTAACACTGTATGTAGCATGTGTTACGTGCCTAAAACATATGTAGTGACCAAAGTGTTTAAAATAAAACAGTAGTGTTTCTATTACAACGCGTATGACTTTGAAAATAGTGTTTATCGACGACACTTGTGTTTATCATGTGTTTACTGTTTTAGGATAAAACACACTACTATTTTAAACACTTTTGTCGCTAATGTGTTTTAAGCACGACGTTTATAAAGTATTGCAAATTGAACGCAATTTTAAATGCATTTCCCGTTTGCAACACTGTATAAACGTCAATGTTACAGAGGTTTCTTCTCAACCCAAGCTATTTCTAAAACGCATTTTTTTTTTAATTTTTACAGCTAAAAACGTCTAAAAAACGTTTTCTAGCTCTGTCTAAAATGTGTTTAATTTTAAACACATGTTTTTACGGTATATACTTAATTTAAATACCTGTGGGAAAATGAAAAGGGAAATTAAAAAAAAAAAAAACCTGTTTCTCAATCACTACTAATAGACCATCTAAAACTGTTAACATTATGTTTTAAATTTTACTGTATACCTGTAATTTAACATATCGTTAGTACTTTGCTGAAAAAATAACGTAAAATATAATAATATTTTGTAATCTTAATTTCTGTTTGATGAATGTTGTATGCAGACTATTAAGGTATACAACTCATACATGTTCTTTTGTGAAATTTTGGGATACTTTATTTAGAAATAAATTATTATTATCATCACCATTAAGAAAAAATAGTAAGAACGACAAATGGTGGTAATGTTCATATTTTTTTTAAGATATTGAAACAGATCTGGGTATCGAAATGTCAAATTGTGTTTGTCTTTGTGCAAACAAAATTTGACATTTCGATACCCAGATCTGTTTCAATATCTTAAAAAAAATATGAACATTACCACCATCGGTTTTGAACCAGGAAATTTGGGGCTGGGTGGGCGACCAACACTTAACCTTTGGTCCATGAAGAAATTTTGGCATCATTACCAAACAAAGATAAAATCCATAAAACTTCGTCGAAATATGTCAAAGTATACTAAAACCAAAAAATCTCGGCGTAGTTACGTTACCACTGACATGCTGCAAATAAAACAAGAAAAAAAACAAGAAAAAAAAAACAACAACACCAAACTACAAACCAAAATACAAAGCATCACAACACCAAACCAAGGTGTAGAAGGAGGGCATTGGTTCATGCTATCAAGAATTTATAGGGTTTGGGAGGAGAATTTGTAACTCTAAAAAGTCTCTATTGAAACACGTTAGATTCGTCCCCATTAGTTCAGTCCGAGTTTTCAGAGGGCGCCACATGTTCTATCTGGTAATTTCTGCTCATTTTTCAGCCCAAATCTAAAGTAAACTAAATTACAACTACGCTAGGCTAAATAATAATTAAATAAAAGCTAGATTCGTTTAGTTTAGTGTAATTTTAGGCTAAAAACTGAGTAGAAATTCCCTCATAAAACACGTGGCGCCCTCTATAAACTAAGACTGAACTAATGTGAATGTATCTAAGACGTTTCAGTATGGGTCTCAGTCACAAATTCTCCTTCCAAACCCTTTAAATTCTTGATGCTATCAATATCGGTATTGATGTAGAACTATAAATAAGGACATTGGAACGCCATATTTATTTAAAGCTGTCGTTTTAATTACGCTTTAAAATGTCATTGGATTTTAAAGATTAAAAGAATTAACATGAAAAAGAGATGTAAATAAACATTGGACATGGAACGATCAACATGTCAAGTTAGTTACAGAAAAAAAACCCTGACGACCTTCAGGCTCCTCAACTCACTGCTCATTTTGCTTGTCGTGTTTGTTACATTAGGCCTACCCAAAAAGGCGAACGTTTATATTTACATGTTCCACTGAATAAGGCTCCTATAGCGATAATGCTTTCTTTAAACCCACAAATGGCGAATACACCGATAAATTTTCGGTCATAGCATGCCTCACCAGTGGCAACAAGATAGTTTTGTTTGGAGGTGGCCATGGACACTTAGTTCACTGTCGCGTCGTACACTATGGTAAGTGTTTTAATAGAGCATAATAGATGAGCATACATCTGCAAGCTCTATCCCGCTGAACGGCATCGATGTCAGTGCAGTAACAAGCCGTAGTTCTGCTTTCTATGTGAAGATGATGTTATTAAGACATCAGCTGTTGATGTCTAACATTAATGGTGTAGCTATGGCTAGGAATTTTTAATTGGAATTTCGTAGCCAATTTGTCCCTCTTGCCTTCTAGCACTGTAGCTTCGACAGGGAGCACCAGCATAACATTATGTATATACCATAGTTGTGGCTTACCTATAAGGCAGCAGAATAGGTAATAAAAATAAATATTGAGTTTAACTTTGTAACTGACGCATTAAATGGATGTGGAAAACAATTATCGTACGTGAATACACAAATTACATTAAATTATACAAAAGTAGTGGACTTATTGCATCTTACTTGGCAATGTAGTATGGAACACGAAGGTATTCGTTTATAAACTGTCCGTAGTCACCACACAACTCGTTAGTGGTTGCGTGGTGACTCCGCTGAGTTTACTAAACGAGTTACGTTAGTAAAATCGTACGTTATAGATTCATCTACTGTCTCATTCTTCTATAAATTTGAAGGTTAATTGGAGTTAAAATTGTACGTTAGTGGCGTACCTTTTCCTGGCACGGTTATACCTTGTGTTTACCAAAGAAGGACTTTCTCATTGTGTGCGATCATGGAGCTGTAATTTCGAGGGTTCACTGCACGCATGTTAAGTTCAAAACTTCTCTACTTTATCCTTAGACATTACGCATTTACATGAATTTACATTTTAACAATCCGCATGTGAATCAAGAAATTGTCCAACAAGACAGTTCGTGCAAAGAGTTCTGTCCTAGTTGCGTGCTTGTTGGGAATGATTACATTTGGTGCCAAACCTTCTTCCTTTAAAGGCTGGTTCGCGCCAAAATATCGAAACAGTTTCCACCAAAAGGAACGCACGTGTAACGCACATATTAAAAAGTTGCCAAAGACCAGCGTTCCATTCCTTGCAATTGTATCTTTCGAAAGTTCGAATAGAACAACGCAATTTGCTCTAATTACAGTTATCAGGTAATTACGAACAAGCCAGCAAGCAAGAGATGGCAATTTTACAGACTATTTTACAGGCAATTTTACGACTACTAAACGATTAAAACGAAGCTTTGGTAGCAGAACAAATAGCTACCTGCCTTTTCGGCCTTCGATACGCAGGTGCAGAATTCCAAATTAGTTCGCAAATTTTGATGTGAAATGATTTTACCCCCTTTTCAAGAATTATAACGTGAAAGTCATTTTGCAGACTGCTTTTTTTCCCCCAGAATGCTAAATGTGTCGTTGTTCTGTAAAGGATGCTCGATAATAGACTCCTCTAAGTGAACGGTCCCCCTCTAAGTGACAGCCCATTGATGCCCATTTTGTTTAGTCATCGTTTATGTATTTAGTAATGGTGCCGCCGTAGTATGAGTAATTCTGCCAAAAATCTCATAGGTGTCAGCTAGGGTGAAATGGGCATCCCAGCAACATGGTCATGGTTATCTGATCAGCGTTTCTTTACCCAAAGGATGCCATCGAAAAACCTTGACATGATGATGTTAACTGAAAGTCGGGGACGAACTTGGTGCCTATGTACGTTGTTTGGATTTCTCCATCGTGTAAAGGTTGTTTAAGTTGCCTGATTTCATCAACCTTTTCACTGGGTTGTCGACACAGTCAGCTTGTCGAGGGTTTCATGGACAAAACATCATTGCCTAAGGTTACTTTGCCTGCTTATTATTAATCCCAGTGTACTTAGCATCTGACCCAGACATTGATAATAACAAAGAACGCTCTTGGGGATATGTTTATTTGGATAGTACTGATAAAAGAAAAAATATTCTTGGCGATGTGTTGCTGGGATAGAGAGTGATAACAAAAAAATAGTCTTGGGGATGTGTTAAGGGAATAGTACTGATAATAACAAAGAATTTTCTTAGGAATGTGCTTGTTTGGATAGTGCTGATAATAAGAAAAAAAAATTCTTGGGGATGTGTTGCTGGGATAGTAGTGATAACAAAAAATAATCTTGGGGGAATAGTACTGATAATAACAAAGAATCTTCTTTAGGATGTGTTTGTTTGGAGAGTACTGATAATAAAGAATCCTCTTAGGAATGTGCTTGTTTGGATAGTGCTGATAATAAGAAAAAAATATTCTTGGGGATGTGTTGCCGGGACAGTACTTATACTAACAAAAAATACATGGGGATGTGTTGCGGGGATTGCACTGATAATAACAACGAATCCTTGTGGGTGTGTGTTGCAGGAACACACTGAAATGAGATTTCACCCTCTCCCCTTCCAAAATTATGGTGACGAGTTTGGTTGCTATATTGAACTTGCAAAATCTGACAATCAATTTGAAAATTACACGATAAGATTCATCTACTATTTCATCCCTACATAAAATTAGAGGTTAATTACAGTTAAAATCATTACATGGTAAACATCCGTCGCATCACGTCGCATCACGTTCAGCTTACCTTTGAACACATTTCCACACCTCCTCACGAGAGTAATTATTTACGATTAATTTCTTAAACACTGACCTAAAAAAAAAACGGGCTTTGGCCATTGTGGCAAGTTAGTGCGTGTCTCCTTGCCTGTCTGTCTGCTGTCTGACTGCCTGTTTTAGGGAGCGTGGGCTATGATGTGGTACAGCTCATGTCTATGAATGAGTTGGACGTTACTTCCTCCACCATCTGCAGACCACGTCCTCTTTGAGCTGACCAGTGGTCCACACTAGACGTTTTCTTTTGTAATGACTCCCCTTCCTTCAATCGATGGCCGGCCATCCTTAATTCATGGGGGCCGCATTGCCCGTCTGTTTGCTTGCCCAACTTGGGTCAGCCTATTGATTAATGGCCAAAGTTTTCCGATCGAACGAACGGCATAATTTGAAAATTGAAAGGAGGGCTGGCCAGGGGCTCGAATTTCTCATGCGGCCCACTCCCCCCCCCCCCCTCACCTTCCGTGCCTCCCCACCTGACAACCGAAGCAGAGTGCTGCAAGCAGAAGCGCCCTACTTGCAGATTTGCCGACCTTCAACCCTGTGGGGCCCCTTTGGGAACTCCTGGGGATAAATGGGGGATTGTTCTTGCGGACCACGCACCACAAGGTTAGAGCCATTACCATCATCAATTTTGCACGCTAGTCACCACGAATTACTATCCAACAGGGAATTGCCGTAGATAAAGAGACACTGGTGGAACGACCAACTCGTTTACCGCGAGTACTTAATTAAAAAAAAAAAAACAGAATGCAACAGATGAACAATAAAGAATGAAATTGTTCATTCCCAATTATTCTGGCGTGGTATACCTAAATTAATAGAAAAAACGATGTAGATGAGTCATTTGTGAGCCTTACCGTCCCGGCGAAGCTTGGTAAATTATGTCTGTCCTTTTATCATTAGTCATTGTCAACCTTTAACACAGTTTCTATTTAGGCACATTATAAAACCATGTTTTAAAATAAGCACATTTTGGACAAACCAATACGTTTTGCAAATACATTGGCAGACGAGATCTTTTAAAGCATTGGCGTTCTCGTACGGTTGCTACGTGAAATGTGCTTAAAATTAGCATTTAATTTGAATGTAATTGCATTTCCTTTTTTACATTGCATTAATAACTGCATTTACGGTTATAAAGTGTTGCAAATTAAACGGTAGTCTATTTATATACTTTAAGCACAATTGTTTAAGCATATAGGACAAACATGTTTAATTAAAACGCTTCTGTTTTATTGCAAGCGTATATTTTGGAAAATTGAGTTTAACCAAAACTCTTATGATTTCCATGTATTGTAAAATAAACACTGCTCTTTCAAGATTAAAAACACTACCGTTTTATTCAAGCTGAATGCAAGTGTTTTATTTTAAACACTTTTCACGTCTGCAACGCTATGAAAACCCTAATGCCAACCCAAATGCTATTTGTAAAACGTTTCATGGATATTTTTTCAGCTAACTACGTCAAAACACTTTTCTAGGTGCGTCTGAAATGTGTTTACTTGAAAATACTTGCTTTTTTTTTTTACTGTGTACAGGGGAAATTGGTTTGTATTTAAATTTTGACCATTGGAAAGTTAAAAGGAAACACTTTATAATGGCGTGCTGAATGATTAAAAATCCGTAACAGAAACTCAACGTATTGAATCGGCTCGTTTCGCCAGAAAATGAACCAATCACTGATTCAAATCGAAAACAACAAACTCGGCCAAGATACGGTTCGATTAGGTTTCAGTCAACGTCATTACGAAAAAAAAAAAATTAAAATAAAATTGTAAATCAGTCACTTCATTGATCGAAAATCAGTTGCATAATGTGTAAGATTTATTCTTTTTTTTATTTAAAAGAAAAGGATGAATTTATTAATGTTTACGTGGAATGCTGAATTTACGTGCCAGATTGAAGCACTTGCTGCTCACTAGCATAGGGGAAGTTCATACAATGGGGGAGTTTTCATATACATGTATTTTCTTTATTTTCTTTTTTTTTTTTGGAGGGGGTGGGTTGGGGTGGAGAGGGTTTAGTTTTTAGTCTTTAAATGTGGCAAATCACTCCATTTAGGGTAGCTAAATTCCAATTCTCTGCTCTGACCCGAATCCCCCGCTCAACTATAGGCGCCTCGGCAAAAAGTATAACACCAGTTACACAATCGGTGAGGGAGATTTTTACTGAGTGGTGGGATGTCCGTAGAGAGAACTCTTCATTCATGGTGATTGAGGGCGTGGGCGTCACTGTGCTGTACTACTGCAAATCTTATTTAGGCCGCCCGCGCACTGAGCGGCTTGGCCGCGCGGGCAGGTTGCTGCAGCCAATGAAAATGATTAGTGCGTAGTTTTACATAAACGGTAAGCATTCTCATTGGCTGCAGCGACCTGGCCAAGTCGCTCAGTGCGCGGGCGGCCTTATACGTACAGCAGCTCTTTAATAGTATCGTTTCAAGCAGCGGCAATTGTGCGGACGTTAACTCAAGCCAGCTACTGGTTTATTACCTGAATTTAGTCAGTGGCTACACCCGAATAACACCTTAACTGATTCACGTTTCAAAAATAATCAGCATCTCATCTTTTTCTCAGGCTCGTGTACAGCATATAATTAGTTCGTACTCAGCGGTATGACAAGCCATATAATTGCAATCCATATATATGACAATCCATATAATTATAAATGACTTATTCAATATTGATTCGGGTTGCTTGATGACAGGGTGCAATATCACGCATTGCGTAATTTCTCTTTAAAATGTATCAATTCACAGGTAATGATCATTCTGAAAATTCTGCATTCCTCTTACTGGTTTACCTTGAAGCACGTAAAAAAATTACAAAAACTAACATTTTAAAAGGTTGTAGTAAACCATGTCAAAAATACGTGTTAAAAACCGGTGTTTTTTTTTCCCGTGATGCTGACTCATGGGCGGTTTGCTTGAGGAGTGCACAGCAAAGGCGACGAAACGTCCCTTTAAGGATTGTTAAACATTTTCAACATGGCTTACCAAACCTTGTTTTTAAATGTTCATTTCAGTAATTTTGATGTGTATCAAGACAAGTACCTTGAAGTCTGTGAAAGAAGAATTTTCTCTTTAAAACGATGGACATGCATGATGCAAGACTTTTTTTTTTTGGGGGGGGGGGGGGGGGGGCACTACCATTCATCGCGTATTAAAATTACGGAGAACGAACAGTATTTTCTATCAGTGTGATTTCATAAATTTCTTTTGTAGCTGTAACTACACAAGGCGCCTACGTAGTACTGCATAGTTTTGTTAAAGTCATACCAAACGATGGCTTTCATCGATGATATAGTCCTTTCATCTCACAGATATAAGCAAACCCAATGTGGCTACGGGACAGTGTACCATTTTGCGATAAGCTGTGTAAAATAAAAAAGAATTCCTGTAATTAGTTTTTGTTTCCTTTCCTCTCGCCAAAAGCATGAAAGTTTAACAAAGCATACACAGCTGAAAATGCGTGCAAACATATATATAACTAGAATTTCTGTGGTGTGGGGGATCCACACGCCACAGAAATAATTCTTGTATAAATCGTAAAAGTTCGAAAAGCAATACTTGGAACAAAAGTAAGCCTAATTTCCGCGTTGAATGGCAGGCAAGAGCTATATTCGGGTTACAAGAGACGTTCGAACAACGATTTTTATGTAAACTGAATAGTAAGCCTACAAACTGAATCGAAAATGTGATCAGAATTCTGTGAAAACCGGAAGATTTTCATACTTTGGGAAATCTTTACGCTGTGGGTTCATTTGGTTGGATTACAGCATTCCGTACCAGCACGCAAACAGTATACATTTAAGACAATAAAATCATCTGGGTTGGGTTATTTTAAACTACTGCGCGTACAAGCTGCGTGAAAATAAACTTGTTTCGAATTTCTGCGTTTGTTCCAACTGCAACATACTCCTTTTCCGGCTTTGTCTTTTCCTTGTGACAACTCACAATGAGAAGTCCTTCAACGAAAAAAAAACAAAAAAAAAAAAACAAGGACCATTATCATTTGTTCCCGAGGATATCACGTGGTTGTATTGGACAAATGGAAAGGTGTTGCTTGTTTTCCTGCCTCTTGTTTCATTTGTCTTTTGTTGTGACGAAACGGGAGAGGGCGGGGCCAGAGGGGGGAACAATAGGTTGATGAGGAACCTTTTACGGCTATCGGAATTGGACGACATAAAGTTGGTCGGAGCCTCGTGTCAAAGGCCCAGCATCAAGATTATAGGATAGTCGCATTTACGTAGCCGTAAGGAATATCGCGTCGCAACAAACTCGGTCGTTTGCGAAGAGATCGCTGCCCTTGCCCGCTCATTTGCACCAAAATAGTCCTTATTATAGTCGTGAACGCCCCGTCGGAGGAGCATGCGCAGTTGGCTGGCGCTGAAAATATCCCCCTTGGATTGAGTTCCGAACAAGAGATGTCCCTTCCTTCTTTCTTCGTGCGCGCGACGACTCTTGCTGGGTTTGCGTTCCCCTACCCTAGGCCTATTACAGAACACGTGTTATCCGTCATTGCTCGCGATTCTAATCTTAGAAAAGTCTTGGTCGTGCAGTCAATATTCTTGAAGGCATTCCAAGGTGATGCGCAAAAGGTGAGATGATGGTGATCATAATGCCTCTCAGCCGAAAGACGTTTATTCCGGGAACTATACCGAGCCTGTCGACTTTGCTGTCAACTAAAATGGGGTAAAAAAAAAAGAAGAAAAATAAAAATAAAAAAAAGGATTCTTTCGCTGGCACGGTGCAATATTTTGGTGTTTCGAACACATAAATAAGCAACTATTTATAGGTGAAAATAATTCTAATTATCACTATCAGGAGCTACGCAACCGATTTCTGGAGTGATTCCAATCAACCATTTTTGTTTGGACCTAATTAGTTTCCCAGTTTTCCTAAATATTTGCACTGCACACATAAGTGTTTTCGGCTTTAGTGCCTCGAGTGAATCGATAATTTGTGTTTTTTTTATCGCGAAACTACTTTCCAGATTTAGTTTACTTTCTTTTATTAATTTACTGGAAAGGAGTTGATTGCTAAAACGCTCAACTTACAGATTTCATAAAAAGCGCGAGTGGAATTTCGATGTGAGGATTTTTGTTTTCTTTTTACGGTAACTGCGATTGACGGTTTCGATTTCTATTTAGAGCTATACGATTCCGATTTTATTGTTTAGTTTTACGATGTTAACGATGTTTACGAATGTTTTCCTCTATTTGGGTAGCGTAGATGTAATTTCGTGTGCTTCAGCATTGCTATTTCGTATTAAGTAGGCCTAAACCTATAATCTTTATGCCGCTCATAAACGAAGTTAAACGTAAAAACTCCGAATCCTTACAAGCATTAGCTTCGTGTTTCCGTGAAATTCCGACGATTTACGAAGGTGACGTCATTGCCCTAACATGGGCATAAAAAGAATGAAAGCAAATCGCTTCCTCTAGATGAGAAATACTGGGCAAAACGAGAATGAATTAGCAAACCGGTTTGTTTGTCGTGACAATTTATGGATACGAAATTTATCGATAATTGTTTTCAACCGAGTGCTTTGCACCCTATAAACTCACGAATGCTATTTATACAATCATTAATTTCACCAGTGCTGGAGGAAGAGTAAGTACAAAAGAATTAAATACATACTGTATATACTGCAGTGTAGCGTAATATATTTTAAAAAACGGTGCTCTGGATTTGTTGCTAGGTTACGTTAGGCCTAACGACGCAGCCGAGCTTCGTCATCGGCAGCTACTTCAACGTGTGACTGCAGGCGTACAACCACTGTTAGAAAATACTGTTCGTTCTTTATGCTTTTGATACGCATTGAATGGAAGTGTCATACGTCAAAAAACAGAATCTTGCAACATGTCCAATATTTTAAAGAAAAAGTTCTTCTTTCACAAGACTACTGCTTGTCTTCATACACACCAAAATTATGAAAATGAACATTTAAAATTTTAGTAACCCATGTCGAAAATGTTTGCTAACCTTTGTTGGTGGTGTTTCGTTGCCTGCGCTGTGTCCTCCTCAAGCAAAAAAAAAACCTTGATTCTGCGGCACGGGAAAAAACAACACAGGTTTTTAGCGCGTATTATTGACCTGGTTTACTACTAAACCTTCTTTTAAGTATTCATTTTCGTAATTTTTATGTGCTTCAAGGTAAACCAGTAACAGGAAAGAAGAGGGTATACAGAGCGATCCAGTGTATTGGTACGTTTAAAAGAGTAAATTGAGCAATGTGTAATCAGCCAGCTTCCCGAATCAATCAGAATGAATCAGGTACAAATTATATGGATTGTCACACGTCTCAGTGTAACGAACTAATTATATATGGTACATGAACCTGAGAAAAAAACGAAATTCGGATTATAAAGATGAATCAGTAAAGGTGTTATTCGGATGTATAGCCTCTTACTAAACTGTAGCTTCCGTACAATTACCAGTGGAGCAAAAGTCGAAGAAACTTTACTGTTAAGGGAGTTGTGCGTATAAATGAAACGTGCAGTGGTACAGCACAGTGGTGCTCATCCCCTCAATGTCTATGAAGAGTTCCTCCGTCCCACACCTCCTACCAAATAAAAATTTCCCTCACCAAAAAATCTTACTACAACCATTTAAAATGAAATTTGGTGGATTTGTTTCCCCAGCGCCATAAATTTGATCTGAAAAACTTTCTTTGCACCCCCTCCCCCCTCCCTACCTCTTATATATGACAGTGTGACCGAGGTTGGCGCTAATGACCTCCCCCCCCCACCCCTTATACATGCAAATCTTAGGGCCTTTATAAAGACAAGATATTTCCATCACATTGTGTCAGATCAACTGGAATTATTTTTTACTAACGTTTGTTGTTTCAGTATATTCTGAACTATAGGAATATTCAGCTACACACAGCCGAAGAAAGAAATAATATTTTTCATGTAAAGTCTAAAACATAAAAATTAAAAAAAAAACTTATGTGCTCTTCACCACTTTAATTTTTTTTAATTTTTTTCTTAGACTTTCCGTGAAAAATATTTCTCCACTTTGGCTGCGTGTTGGTGAATAATCCTATTTCAGATTAAACTTGAAAAAACATGGTAGAAGGGGTTAAAAAAAAATGAAATTTTTTTACCAGATCAACTTTGTAGCATTGGGGAAATACGCCCAACAAGTTCCGTAGAAAAGTTTTAGTTGTAGGGTTAAAATGACTACTGTTTTAAACACTGTTCCGTCAAAATGGCGGCTGTTTTAAACCGGCTGGTCTACCAAAATGGAGACTATTTTAAATGCGTTGATCTATCAAAATGACGACTGTTTTAAACATTGCTCTATAAAAATAGCGGCTGTTGTAAACCCGCTAGACCATAAAAATGACAACTGTTTTAAACACTATATCCGTCAAAATGGCGACTGCTTTAAACGTGCTGGTCCGTCAAAATGGGGACTGTATTAAACCCACTGGTCAACCATAATGGCGAATGTTTTAAATGCGCTGGTCCATCACAATGACAGCTGTTTTAAACCCGCAGGTCTACCAAAATGACGGCCGTTTTAAACACTGCTCCGTCAAAAGATTGCTGTTTTAAACTACCTGGTCCATCAAATTGAGGACTGTTTTAAACATTGCTCCGTCAAAATGGCGGTTGTTTTAAACCCGATGGTCCATCAAAATGGAGACTATGTTTTAAATGGGCTGATCCGTCAAAATGGTGGTTCTTTTAAACCTGCTGCTCTATCAAAACGACGACCGTTTTAAACGTACTGTTCCATCTAAATGGTGACTGTTTTAAACCTGCTGTTCCATCAAAATGACGACTGTTTTAAACACTGCTCCATCAAAATAGCTACAGCTTTAAACGGGCTGGTTCGTCAAAATGTTGATTGTAAATTAAACCCGTTGGTCCATCAAAATGGCGAATATTTTAAATGCACTGGTCCGTCAGAACGGTGGCTGTTTTAAACCCGCTGGTGTATGAAAATTACGACTGTTTTAAACACTGCGTCGTCAAAATGGCAGCTGTTTTAAACTCGCTAGTCCATCAAAATGACGACTGTTTTAAACATTGCTTCGTCAAAATGGCGGCTGTTTTAAACACGCTGGTTCATCAAAATGGAGACTGTTTAAAACGGGCTGATCCGTCAAAATGGCAGTTGTTTTAAACCCGCTAGTCTATCAAAATGACCACTGTTTTAAACGTGCTGTTCCATCCAAATGGCGACTGCTTTAAACGCACTGGTCTGTCATAATGGTGGCGGTTTTAAACATATAGGCACAAATTGCTGTAAATAATATAAAGGTAAATTGGATATAAACCATCAGCTAACATCGTGCACAAGAAATAACATAGTACAGTATGACGAACCAGTGGACAAATGGCCATATCGGTCAAGGTAGGATTGTAGTCATCTACAATGGCTACAAATGGCTACAAATGGCTAAAGTTTTAAACGCACTGTAAGCAGCAGCAGTAGTAGTAGTAGTGGTAGTAGTGGTAGTAGTAGTAGCAGTAATAAGTCTCTTCAACGCAAATTATAAGTCCAAACTGGAAAGCAAACACTCCTCTTACAAGAGCTGATACTCGCGTGTGGTATGAGGGCAGCAGATAAAGAAAAATATAATAAGCTTGCTCTTGTGGCAGCTAAAGCATAAATTTGTCTCCAATAATAAATCCAATTAATCAAGATGGCGGCCATTTTAAAGCGCTATTCCGTCAAAATAGCAACCATTTTAAACGCATTGTTTCTTCACGATGGCTATCGTTTTAAACGCGTTGTTCTGTTAAAATGGCGACCTTCTAAACGCGCTCTTGTGACAAAGTGGCCACCGTTTTGAAAGGACTGCTTTACAGCTAGCATCCTTTGACAGGAGTTCTGACTGATTACAAAATTTCGAAAGCATACCCTAAACGTATTTGGGTAGTTTAATACCGTTGACTTCATCCCATTTAGGTCTTGACAATCGATACATTTCAGTCTTCGCGTGTGTTTCGTTCTAAAGTTTTATGCTATACCTGTCAATTTTGGCATTATGTTCTCATGGTTTGAGGAACTAATGCTAAAATTAACAGGTTATGTATATATTCCTTAGGCAAAAGAAACAAATTTCAGCCGGACTTCAAGGGGGAGGGAAAATTTACGTTTCTTGTTGCTTGGAAATATGCTATACCTGTCAATTTTGGCATTATGTTCTCATGGTTCGAGGAAC
>JAHWFP010133384.1:7357-33606 GCA_023313725.1 Lithobius niger
CCTGCACAGCATGTGCACGGGCACAACTAACAATAAAATAATATGACGTAATATTTCTGTTGATTATTGTTGCTACGTAATCGACAATATCCATAATACTGCTGAACGCTCTGTCATATTTTTTGTTACTGTGCAAGAATGAACCTCCTCGCCCTTTTTCTTTGCTACCATGCAAAAAAATGTACCCGCTCGCCCTTTTTCTTTGCTAGTAGAAAAGAATGAACCTCCTTGCTCTTTTTCTTTCCTATCGTTCAAAAGAATGAACCCACTTACCCTTTTTTACTGTCCTTTGACGTCACTTTCACCTCTTCCAAATCTTCCTTTTTAGTTCTGTTCGGCAGCTTTAAGAATGAATGTTCTTGGCTTTATTCATTGTTACCTTGCAAAAAGAAATTGTTACAGGGCATCAACAACAATTCCCTTCACGTCACTTCCTCCTCTTTCAACTCCACCTCTTCAGTTCCGTTTTACCGCTCTTATTATGTAGATGATGTTATCTATGGTGTGTTTTACTTATGTTTGTGTTTCATGATCTTCTTTCTTTGGGGAAATTAATTTTCTCCGTTTGTAGGTCGATTCATTTTAAACGAATGGCGAAAGATTTTATAAGAGATATGAGATTTTTAAAATATATTTTCATTTATGTAATAGCTGTTTGTCGTTACTAATGCCTTTTTTTCTATTTTAATTTGTTACTTTTTAAACGCTTGTTGGAATACTTTTTTTTTTGTTAGTTTGATTCGTGTTTCACATTTGTTTGGGACATCCAACCCATTGCTGTATTTCTTTGTGCATATTCAGAGCATCTTGCATGTGTCATGTTTTATTTTCGAAATCTTGTTGGCTTTCATCTAGTTTCTCTTCTTTTTGGATTTCTACGTTTTTATTATATTTTCCATTTTGTTTTGGTTGTTAAGAGGAGAATAACAACAACGATTTTTTGATTTGTGTGGTATTTGTTTGTATTTCAAGTGCTAGCTGTCACTTCTTTTGTGTTTCGCTTCCTTGTTGTAGTCACTTATGTACAATTCAGCTGTGCTCAATTCAGCTGGTCACTAACATCAAAAGAGAGAAAGGATTGACGAAGGGCATGCAAGCTGGACAAGGAGTCAGTTTGAATCACAGATGACGGAAGCCGCAATCGAGGGCAATGTCCAGGATGATAGATATTGCAACAAGCTCCCAAACAATGCTTGAACTCACATTCTCAAGCGACCTACTCACACTCATCTTGAGTGACGGAACAAAGATTCCAACTCCTCCAGTTCAATTGTCACTCAAGAAAGACGTGTCAGAAAACAACTCAGTCATAATCACCTGCCCTGCCTCAAAAACAGAGTCCAGTTGTGCACACCATGACTACATACCCGGAGGAACAAGAGACGCCACAAGAGCAAGAGACTTGAGACTACGGTCCGACAGGCGAGTCATTCCACAGCCTGCTGCTCCTAGACAGGCTAGGCTGCGTGCACCCAGAAGGTTGTAATCGCTCAGGACACAACCAATGGGATCACTTGCACCTCTGCAGAGGTTATGAAGACAGAGCAACACCAACAACTCGTCTGCACGAAGATGCAGATGCGGTTGGACAGCTTCGATCCACATCGCTTGAACAGGCCTCGAGACAAGACACCCCATGACCACTCGCAGATAGTCATTAACATTAACCTGCAGCTCTGTGGCAAAGAAAGCCAGCTGGTAATCGACCACAGAGCGAACAAACGCTCTGTACACAAAAATCAGTGCACCTCGATGCACATCTTGACCATATGCAAGTGCTTGAAGAACGGGAAGTCGACGGCCAATTCTCGTTCTCAAGATATGAGCATCCGAGGACCAGGTCATCTTACTGTCAAGAATGCCCCACAGATATCTCACTACGGAGACGCTGAGACTGTATGGCCACTCACTCTCACTTTCACAGAAGCTGAACAGTCGCTGACGGAGCGCGTAAAGACAACCATCGCCATCTTAGCAGAGGACAGACAGAGCCCATGGGCCGCAAGTCAATACACAACGAAGTCAAGTGCAGCTTGAGCACAGTCAGTAAGACTCACAAGGTCGTTACACACAAATCATAGAGCCACGTCACCCCTATGGCAGACAATGTTTGCAGTCAGTTGCAGCTCCTGAAGAATGTCATCGATGGACTCTGCAAACAGGACTGGACTAAGACAGCTGCCCTGCAGCAAGCCACGGTCAGACTCAAACTGAGACGACCAAAAGCCATTGAATATGGTCGCAAACTGACGAGAGCCTAACAGGGCCAGGATAGCACTAAGCTTGAGGTCAACACCCATAGGGGCAAGAGACTACCAAACCCACTTAATCTGAACAGTGTCATATGTTGTGCGTATTTCCAGAAAGATTGCTAACATCACTTACCCATGCACCCATAACTCATGAATGCTGGACAGGAAAAACAGAATAGCATCTTGCAAACTCCTGCCAGCTCTGTAACCGAATGCACACTAGAGAGACACTGAGTGTATTCCAAATGCCAGGTCAGTCTCTTAACCAACATCCTCTCATACGCCTTGCGCACACATGACGGCAAAGCAATGGGCCAGTAATTCAACAGGTCCGAGTGAGGCTTTACACATAGGAACGAGAACTGTAAAAAGCCACGAGGGTGGAACTGGCTCACCATCAAAGAAGCTCTGGAAAAGGACAAACAACACCATCAAGAGCCCGAACGGACTGATAGGAAATACCATCAATACCAGATGCACTATGCTTTCTGCATCTTGATAAGGCTGATACCAGTTCAGAGACGTGTAGTGGGGTGTCAGTCGGTGCACTGTCTGGCCAGTGTAGACAAATTGGCGGCACGCACCCTACAGGTAAACTGAAGATATCTGCAAAACTATTATTAAAAACATCACCCATCACCTTCTCACGCAGGATCACTCTACCCGGTCCAAACACCCACATAATAGGAACGCTTTGATCTTGTGGATGCGAAACGTTCCAGACAGAGGCCACAGAATTAGACGCAGCAACTCTACTGCACAAACGTGACGTAAAAAGAGCCTTTTGGGATTGCGAAATAAACGCCGATTCAAGGACTGTCTTGTGATAGGACAACCAATTAGAGGTAGTCTGAAAGCGCTTCCATTTCCTATACGCTCTTCGCCTGTCCCTCACTGCAACAGTGCAAAGACTGGTCCACCAAGATGGCTCACCGATAGCAAGTGGCCTCCTGCGATCACATACTCTTACTCAAGGAGAGCCGCTTATCGAGCCACATGCCAAAACTGCCACTCTCAACAACAGGCTTAGTGCGTGAACGAGAAACTAGTAGCGAAGGCGATAATGATGGCGACAACATGATTGAAAGGTGGTCACTCCCACGAAGATCATCAGAAACAGAGAAACTGAAAACAGGAGCAAGTGCAGAGGAACACAAAATGAAGTCCAGAACGGACTCCTAAATGCGACCTTCACACCATTTGACAAAGGTCGAGGAACCATTCTGAATAATTCTCATATAAAGACCATTAGGAGTAGTGACAATAAGACACCCTCGAATGTCACATCACAGCGAACCCTACTCAACGTGATGAGCGTTTAAGTCCCTAGCAAGGATGCATGGAGCAGGGAAATACTTGACCCAACACATCCACTTATATTTAGAGAACTGAGCCATAATGTGGAGAAAAACCAGAATGCTTCATATCTCACTCGACCAAACACGATTGTAGCAGGCAGGCGTCAATTCCCTCACACGCCTGTTGTTTAAAAACAACGACAGGAACCAACCACTTCACAAATACTTTCACACTCGACACAGAATCAGACATGACACAATTAGCACCACTCACAACAATATCTCTACCACATGCAATCTTAGCCACTTGCACTCCTAACACACCTACATACTGCATTAAACTTTCTACCTCCTCAAATTTACTAGTAAGACCCCTGTCATTCCAGGAGCCGATCGTAAACTGGCAACAGAACCTGAATCACTCCCTATCGCGGGTCCCGGTCCACTGCAACATCTGTGATCATAGAAATACCGACTCCACTACTAGAGCCGCTGCTGCAAATACTGCAAAAAAATATCACCACAAACAGCGCTGCAACTTATCACACGTATGCCACCACTATCACTACTACTGCAAAAGATACTGCCGTGGTCACTACCAAACACATCATCTGTCAGAGGCATTGCCAGTAACAGCATTTCCTCCGTTAACCTTACACTCACACTCATGCTGCATCGCTACATCCTGAGTTTGTACACACACGAGGGATTTCGCACAAATGGAGAGTCCCACATCTGAGCGCTCACTAGGTGAAATTTGTTGATCAACACTAAAAATAAAAATAAAAATAAAAATTATGAAACACGTACAATAAATAGTAAAATAAAGCAACTGACCCATAATTAATAAACAATTAAATTATGAAATAAGCACAATGAATAATAAAATAAAATAAAGCAAATGAACAATAAATAATAAACCATTAACCCAAACACCCTCCCCTCGAGCAGCTCAACAACCACTACCAAAATAACCCCACACCAGACAACCACTTAACATCGTCTCACTGCCACACTTCTTTCCATTCACCTACTTTATCCAGTCCTCTGTTGCCCTCCATAGTTCTGTTGCTCAATACCTTAATCCATATCCCTTCATACAGCCGCCTACACCATAACTCATGCTCTTTATCTAATATGGCACTCTTTCCCCAATCTACTTCGTGCTTGGTCCGTATAACATGCTTTGCCAAAGCACTTCTTTCATTGCCCTGAATAATATCCTTATCATGTTCCTTCATTCGGCTCTGAAGTTTTCTTCCTGTCTCTCCCACATACACCTGGTCACATTGCTTACACGGGATGCAGTAAACAACTCCCCTTCGGTTTTTAGTGTCCGCTGTACCATTGCCTTTGCCAATCATGTTTCCAATGTTTATTCCATATTTGAAAACAACTCTAGCCACTCCTTCCAACCGTTTCCTAATTTTCCAACTAATTCTTCCCATGTATGGTATCACCAGCGTACGTAGATCCGGTTCACTAGCATCCTTCCTTGGCTTTTCTTGTTCTTGCAACCATTGGCCCACTTCCACTCTCCCAAATCCACTGCTTGTTACCATTTTCCAAAATTCTTCTTCCACTTCTCTTTCTGGATAAGCATTGCTAGAAACCACTTTCATTCTATTCCACAATCCCTTCACAACCCCTTTCTTCACTGCCAGTGTGTGTGCCGACTCTTTATGGATGACTTGTCCAGTATGTGTCTCACTTTGCTGCCAGCTGGTTTCAAGCTTTCCTTCCTCAATCTTGACACTCATGTCCAAGAAATCCACCCGTAAGCCATTTCCATCATCCAACTTTATCTTCAAGTCATCTGCTGCTTCGTTCCAATGCTTCTCCCATTTTTGAACACTGTCCAGACCACCAACTACCACCGAATCGTCAACAAACCTGTTGTACAGGTTAAAATAAACCTTGCTTTCCTTCAAAATCCTTATTTCTTTATTACGCACCACCATCTCCGCCAATACCGGACTCAGGTTGGAGCCCATAAACAGTCCTTTTCGTTGGCTGTATACCTTCCCTTCATAGCTGAACCATTCCTCCATTGGTGGATGTTTGCTTAAAGGAGGAATGGTTCAGTTAGGTATTATTTATTTATTTATTTATAAAGTTATAAAGTTGTTTTTTTTTTATTCATTATTATTATTTTTTTTTTTTATTTATTAATTATTTAGTTTATTGGGAATATTAATTGTTTGAATTTTTATTTATTTGGTTGCCTGGGTTTTTGACTGTGTTGTACCAGGTGGAAGGGATTTTGGTGTGTGAGGTGCTTGGCTACTGGGGAGGCTGCTCTGCATGGTTTGTTGTTGCTTAGCAACAGTGGGAGGAGCCAAGTTTGAATGAAGAAGCAGTTGAGAATGCCTAGTAAGACTGGGCGAAAGCTCCTGGTTTTTATCTGTTTTTGCTGTGATTAGGCTTGAGGTTTTAATTTAATGTGGAAAATTGCTTTCTATATTCCGTTTTAGCCGCTAAAATGAAGTGCTACGAAACTGAAGTTAAATATTACGAACCATTTTTGAATACCGTAGACCATTCCATGTTGACGTTCCCCGTGAGTCTATGGCAAATTGATTCCTTCGAACGAGTCAACAATTTGTCCGTTAACGTAATTTCTTACAAGGGATCGATGGGGTTACACCCGGTGAGAGTGAACAAAAATATGGAAGGAGAACTAATTGACCTGTTACTAATAGCCGACGAAAAAGGAAATACTCATTACTGCGCCATCCTCGATATTGATAGGGTACTCCGATTTCGAGGTGTTGGAAGTAACAGGAAATTTTACTGTCGTAACTGCTTCACTGCCTTTGGTAAAGAACAATTCATGATGGAGCACACCAGTAAATGTGTGAGATTGAATAGGGCGCAAGTACTCACTTTCTTACCACCTGGCACTAACACGTTAAAATTCCTACACTACGATAGACACAATCCTCATCCTTGGGTAATTTATGCAGATTTCGATTGTATACTCAGACCCGTGCAAACTAGTAGCACCGATCCATCCTCGAGTTTGTCTACTAAAGTCAGTTTGCATTCGCCTACTAGTTTTGGCTACGTCGTTGCTGATCCAGAAAATGAAATCGTGAGTCAAAAATTCTACCTCGGCCAGGATGCGGTGGATAAGTTTTACGAATGTATGAATAGCGAAATTCAAAAGTTTGCCTTGATTATCTCACGACCGAAACATCTGATGATGACTGCTGACAATGAAAATCGGTTCTCAAAAACCGATACTTGTTACTACTGCAACAAAGTCATCACCTCCAATAAAGTGAGAGATTACTGCCACTTCACGG
This sequence comes from Lithobius niger, assembly GCA_023313725.1. Taxonomy (NCBI): domain Eukaryota; kingdom Metazoa; phylum Arthropoda; class Chilopoda; order Lithobiomorpha; family Lithobiidae; genus Lithobius; species Lithobius niger. The sequence continues at coordinate 14,216 of JAHWFP010133384.1, forward strand.
GAAAGTTCAGAGGTACTACTCACGTAAAATGCAATCTGGAGGCTAGCACAATAAATACTATCCCGGTCGTCTTCCATAACTTAGAAGGTTACGATATGCATCTACTGATTTCTGCGACAGAATACTTCCCTTCGGGAGTAGACGTTCTTGCTAGAAACATTGAGCGTTTCGTGAGTATGACCATTATGCGGTACTTTTCCTTCGGTGGAAAGGACCTTTTGGTAAGGTTGCGGTTTTTAGACAGTTATAGTTTTCTATCTTTCCTCGCTCGAAACTTTGGCTAAAAACCACAAGAAAGATCGACCCTTCCCCATCTTAAAAACTGCTCTCGATTTAGTAGACTGGTTCGAGCCAGAAGCGAAAAAGGAAGAAATCTTGGATTTATTGATGCAAAAAGGACACTACCCGTACGAGTACGTGCAGTCTATGGATGCGTTTGAGGACCAGGTATTACCTTCTAAAGCGACATTCTTCTCCTCTCTACGAGGCGAAGGCATCACCGACACGGAGTACGATCACGCAACGTCAGTTTGGAAGTTGCTGAAGGAGAAGGTGTTTAAAAATTACCATCTCGTATATCAGATGATCGACGTGTATCTTCTAGCCGACATTTTTCAGACTTTCAGGGAAACTTGCTCGGTCAATGACGGCATAGATCCTTGATACTATGTATCCACATCAGGGTTTAGTTGGGCAGCCGCGTTGAAAAAAACCAAAGCCGAACTAGAACTGTTTACGCACAGAGGAAAGCATAACTTTATAACTTCCGGTATCAGAGGTGGAACAACTTTTGTGTCGAAAAGGCATTCGATCGCCAATAACAAATATCTACCAGATACTTACGACGAAAATTTACCTAGTCTATATCTAGTAGATTTGGATGTCAACAACTTATACGGACTAGCCATGACGGAATTTCTTCCCTACGATCGATTTAGTTGGCTGACGAGGAAAGAAATTCTCGAATTTTGCTTGGCATCGGTTGAAAAAGATTCGGAATACGGTTATATATTGGAAGTGGACTTGGACTATCCATCCGAACTACACGATAATCACAACGATTATCCTTTAGCACCGGAAAAGTGTAAAATATTGCCAAAACTCGTGTCTCCCTTCATGAAAGAAATGGCAGGAAACAAGAAGATCGTTTCTACTTCCAAACTGACGACTAACCTGCTCCCGAAGAAAAACTATATAGTTCATTACAGGAATTTACAATTCTACTTGAAGCACGGTTTAATTTTGAAAGGCATTCACAGAATTCTAAAATTTCGTCAGAAGCAATGGCTAAAATCTTACATAGAATTTAACACCGAGAAGCGTCAACTCGCAACGACGACGTTCGAAAAAGACTTTTTCAAACTGAAAAATAATTCAGTATTTGGAAAGACAATGGAAAACAAATCGGGGCGTTTATCCGTGAAGTTGTCCGATAATCCAAAAAAATCTGTCAAGTACAGCACTCTGCCACACGCGGATTCATTCAAGATCCTCAACGAAAATCTCATACAAGTAAACTTGAGACTTCGTAACATCAAGTGCGACTTACCGACTTACTCCGGTTTTTGCATCCTCGAACTTTCCAAACTCACAATGTATGAATTTCACTACGAATTCATGCATCCAAAATATGGAGACCGAGCGCGTTTACTTTTCACGGATACCGACAGTCTGTTCTATGAGGTAGAGACTGAAGATTTTTACCGGGACATGGAAATTGAGTCAGAAGATTCAATACCAGCAATTATGATCCATCACATCCTCTGTATAGTATTAAAAACAAACAAGTCCTGGGGAAAATGAAAGATGAGACGGCAGGCATCCTGGTGAAAGAATTTGTAGGCTTGAAAGCAGAATTTTACTCAGTTTTAGTAGTGGAAGAGAGTATTAGAAAGGCTAAAGGGATTAGTAAGTCTCGGTCACAAAGACTACAAAAAAGCGCTATTTTCTAAAATATAGTCGAAAGCCACGTGGATGAGCATTCAAAGTAAGGATCATCAGCTCGCTACGGTTGAAATTTCAAAATCTTCCGTATCTCCTTACGACGATAAGAGATTCGTGTTGGATGATGGAATAAATACGTTAGCGCACAGTCACTACAGAACGGGTATAGCGCATGATTTTATAGACGGTATAATTGATCCGATGGAGGATGAAGAAGCTGAAGAGCAAGCTTCGCTGAAGAAAGTTGAGGAGGAAGAAGCATCAGCCACCGAAATACCAAAACGAAGCGAAAAAGAAAAAATAGTGGCTAATAAGAGGAAAAGAGCCACGGCTGCTCGTAAGAAACGTGCGATAGAAACTGTCGAACAGAGAAAAGCTAGGTTGGAGAAACGTGCGACGGAAAATGTCGAACAGAGAAAAGCTAGGTTGGAGAAAATGGCCGCTGCTTTTCGTAAAAAAAACTTGCGACAGGGAACAGAGAAAACTTCGGTTGGAGAAAATGGCCGCCGCTAAAAGAGGAAAATTAATATTCAGACGAACTGCTAATATGATCTGTTGTACTTAAAAATCAAGTAGAAAGTATTTAAATAGATAAACTGCTAATGTTATCAGTCCAGCTATTAAATTTTGAATCATATCCCTTCCACTTAACGAAGTAGAGCATTTTTCCATCTGTACCTTTCTTTCGTCTTAATACTTTCTCCACTAAAAATAAATTGGGGACGAGAGTTTTTTGAATTTCTTGTTCGTAGAAACCTCCGAGCACTGGTTCGTTCAATTCGTCTTTTAATAGATAAGTAACAGGTTCGGTTTTTTGGACTTTACGGTTAGTAAAATTTTGTAAATAACCTTTATCAAAAATTTTCTTAACTTTAGAAATTCGGACTTTGTTCCCTACAACAAATTTGGGTTTTTTCAACGATTGTTTCGGTTTAATTTTCAGTGACGATTTGTGATGTCTGGTTACTTCCCTCGGTTTTAATTTAGTTGTGGAGTGAACCATGTCATTGTACCATGAAACTAACTCCTCAATAACGTGTATCCATTGGTAGTTCCCCTGCTTGGTGAATTGTTTCCACATGCGAGTTTTCAGTGTTCTGTTGAAACGTTGTACAACGCTCGCTTTCTTCTCAGAGTGGGTAAAGTACAAGTTGATGTTGTAACGCTTAAGGAGCGCTTTAAAGTTTTTATTGTAGAATTCACTGCCTAAATCAACTTGTAAATTTTTAGGGGGTGTCGTTCCTTCGAGTATCTATTGAAAGGCTTCCGTAACGACTACACCGGATTTTGATTTAAGGGAAATGGCCCAAGAAAACTTAGACATGACGTTAATGCAAGTCAGTAGGTAGTTAAATCCTTTATTAACGTTAGAGTAAGGTATCATTTCCACCAAGTACGCTTGCCATAGATCATTCAGACTCCGCACAATCACTTTCCGCCTCAGAAAATGTTTCCGCGTCGGTTTGTAGAGTTCGTTTACAAGTTGATCCATTTCGGTTTTTTTTTCTTCCTATTCCGAACTTGAGCTTCGTCCCCATGATTTTTTTAACGATCGCAGTGGCTAATTTTTCTCTCCAAGAGGTTGAAGGATCCTTACACACTTTTCGAGCTTTAGATATAAGAATTTCATCGGCGACGTGCCGTTCGTTTAAATTTGAACTTTTTGAGTAGGCAATTCTTTACAAGCCTCATCCAGTTTATTTATTCCAGGATCCCCTCTAGCTAATCTCTGGTTTAGCTTTGTTCCTGGTCCGCAATATTGATATCCGGGTAAATGTACTTCTACCGGTAAATGGTCTACGATTTTATTTACGATTCCTTTCCCAGACTTAATGAAGGAAGCTCTTTTCGTTCCGCACACTTCGTAAAAGTAGACTTCCATGCTTCTGTTATTTTTCGATGTAATAATAGTAGGAGGTTCGGACCGGTTAGGTGTGGATCGTTTACATTTCACGCAATACTTCATCTTGGCCTCTTTTTTTATTATACAAATTTTTTTTATTGTAAACCTAAATTCTGATAAGCGTTCTTTTTTTCTCGGGCGGTGATGACTCGTCGTTGTTCCAATTCCGATAAAAATTCTATCATTTCGTTCCTGTGACCGTCGTGACCCGCTTGGGTTGACCCGTACAAAAGTCTCAGTCTTTCGACCAGATCGTTAGGATCGTCGTAATACCTGTAATCCACCCTGCTCTTGGAATTTTTTTACCATACCAGTTCCCTTTTTCTTCATTTTCATATCCTCCCAGATAGGACCGATTATCGACGCGTACTTGGCACTACGATTCGACTTAGGTTTTCGAGTGCCCGGATCGTTGTTTTGGTAGATAGCGTGCATGTTTTTTAAAAGAGAAGCGTAACTCGCCTTGACTTCGGGAGCGTACGACGGCTCCTTCAAATCCTTAAAAACCAACAAACTCCAAAGTCCTCTTTTTCCCGCGTACTGATTACCACCGACCACTATGTCGTTCTCGAATATTTTTACGGGTTTATTAGCGATGCTCATTTCTCCAGTTTTCATGTCATATTGCAGTCCGAAAACAGGATCAGTCTCTTTGGGATTTTGGAAAAATTTCATCAGGAAATATTTCGCCGCTTGGCCTATGACTTGGCCAGGTAACAGACTATCCAAAGATCTGAGGGTTGGGAAATTTGGAAGTTCTGGAGGCGTCGACACGCGTCTGTTTTGTATTGCCGAAAGTGTAGGGGTGACTTTCAAACCTGTACTGATAGATGCATATTCGGTTCGCATAGCTGGAGTCGAGTATTCGGAAAGATTGGGATCTCGCGCTGTCGGAGTTGAATGCTCGACGGAAGGTTCAAACTTCTCCGTCTCGTTCACCGTGGTTTCCCACTCTTCATCATCTTCATCATCGGATTTATAAGTTTGTTTTATGGGAGTAATAATTCGTATACGTGTTAGTCGTTTTCTCGTTGGAAAACCGGCAATCGGTTTCGCAGGACTCGCTATGGGTGGTGGATTAACAACGGTAGGTTTCAAAGTACTGACGACGGGTTTAAAAAATTCTTGTAAAGATTCTTCTTGATCTCGTTCGTCCAAACGTTGATTCAAAAATTTTTCCCGCAAACGTTTTTTGAGATTTACTATTTCACGTTTCTTTTCCATGTTATCTTTTTTTCTTTTTTTTGTTTTTATCATCGAACGAAAACGTACGTTTATAACGTACCTCGTTTAATGTTTTGTCGATCGATAAAAACCCGTACGGATCGTCCCAACACGTTCTACACAACGTTTTAAACTCCGGAAATTTCATGTCAGGACCGACGTGATTTTCGTATAAATGTTTCAGGTTTAAATCGTCCACGGGAAATACGATTAATAAATTGACGTTATCTCTAACCACTTGTTTGGGAATTCTAGTGTAAGACTGACTGCAATAAAAAACTTCAGCGTTAGAATGATGGCCTTGAGCGAAGTAACGTTCTATGTTTTTTGTTTGTCTAAAAGAACATCGTCAAAAACCACGAGATTACGAAACTTGGTGTCCAACTCCTTGGGAGGAATTAAATCGTTTTGAGAGTCGTGAAAACTCGCTATCTCTCACCCTACGGTACCCTCAATTTCGGAAAATATAGAATGTAAAGTTCTGTATTTCGCTTGACACAGAGTTTTGCTGTACACATATAATCTGTCGTAATCCAACCATCCTTCGTTACGGATAAAATTAAAGAGTAAGTTCGTCTTTCCGCAGTTTGCTGGTCCTATAATCAAACATCTGATGTTTGAAGGTAGAAATTGGTGATTTTTGGGTTTCTTGATTGGCACGAAGAAATCGTAATTTTGAATATCCCATCGTGTTTTCTTATTCAGAAATCTAACTCATAAAGTCTTTATCCAAACACTTTTCGTTGAATGTATTAGATTCGACGACTCCGTAATCTACGTTACACCAAAGTTTTACGGTTCTGGGAGCGTCGTTGCTGATGTACACGGAGTTAATTTTACCACTAACTTCTGACAAGGACATACTTCCGCACGGAGCCAAGTTAAACCACGGTTTTTCTATAACGTTTTTGTTAAATTTTCCTTTAATTTTGTGGATGTTGTTTTACACCCACGTTCTGAGACATAGTGGATTATCCGACACACCGTCTGCCTTTTGACAAAATGGGTAGTAGGTGGAAGCTGGGTGCGAGTAATTTGGGTAACTAAACATCGTCAGAGAAACGGGTTTCTGCTCGTCGGTTTCAATTTCTAATTTTTCGCAAATGTATCGTTTGAGATTTTTCATCGCGGTTTGAGATTCGGGGGTCGACGGAGAAATCCATCCCTTACACCTGGAATCTTTGTTCAAAATGGGAGAACCTAGTATTCCTTTTAAATCCTCGAATTCTACGGAAGGAGATAAGACATACTTTACTCCATTTTTTAAATTCGTCGCCTTTTCCGTCTTAACTTCTAGAGAATTTGATTGCAACAGACTCGAAAGATTTCCGTACCAGGTAGAATGAGACATTTCTTATTCCTTTTGTTTATATATAAAAAAAAAATCGTCAAAATGCTGGTTAATGAATTTGGACAGTCTTTGAAACGAACGCAAAGAGATGTGAAAGGGGTTCCGGGTATAGGATTTATATTAGACCTGACTCATGATTACGACATGCAGAATAAGCGACTGACTAAAGTCGGAGCTGCTTCAGAACCCGAAGATGTCGCAAAATATTCCCAATTTACTGAATTAGAAAACGAAGTAAAAAAATTTAAAGCTGGTGTAGGATTGAAGAAAGATGCGGATGGACATTTTAATGGTGAAAAGAAACGTATTAAAGATCTCGAGACTCCCTCGCAATCTAAGGATGCAGCGACTAAGGATTACGTCGATTCAAAAAACTGTATCGGACATGCGAATGAATCGCTTAACTAATCTAGCTGCTGGTATAGATCCCGATGATACGGTGACTTATTCTCAGTTGACAGACGTAAAAAACGTAAAAACTACGTTGGAGGAAAGTGCCGATGGTCAACTCGGCGCGAAAGATAGACGAATCAAGGATCTGGCATCCCCGCACAATCTAAAGATGCGGTGAATAAACAATACGTCGAGGCGAAGCTTCTCGTCATAAACGAAGTGGAAACCAAACTCGGTTACGCTTTGAAGGAAGGTCCCGATGGACTGCTCGATGCAAAAAGTAAGCAAATCAAGGACCTTGCATCACCCACACAATCTAAGGATGCCGCGAATAAAGAATACGTCGACGCGAAGCTTCTCGGTATAAATGAATTAGAAACCAACCTTGACAATGCCTTGATCATGGACTCTCGCGGCATATTCGATGCAAAAAATAAACGAATCGGTAACCTCGTGAACCCCGAAAAACCTTCGGAAGCTGTTACAAGAGAATTTTTCTTCGAGATTATTAGAGAAGGGTACCGCATAGACACACTTCACACGGCGTTGAACGAGGATGAGGGTGAGCGTTGGGTACTCGATACACAACAGAGACGAATCAAGAATCTCGCATCTCCCACACAATCTAAAGATGCGGCGAATAAAGAATACGTCGACGCGAAGCTTCTCGATATAAAAGAATTAGAAACAGGCAAACTTAAAACAGCGTTGAACGAGGACGATGATGGGGTACTAGATGCAAAAAAATAGACGAATCAAATCAACGCTACCCCCAACCGCAGAAAACGATGTGGCTACTAAGGGTTACGTTGATAGTTGAACGATTGATTTAGGCCCAGAAAATAAATTCAGCACGGAGGAGATCAAGAACCATTTAGATCTTACCGGTTTTCAAATAGAGAGGTTTATAAATGCCTGCATCGACGGTATCGTTACTTTCCGCGCGACTGGACCTTATCCACGAGGTTACTTTTATACGTGTATCAACAACTATACTCGTCAATACTTCATATCGACGCACAGATTTTATATCTTAGATATGCAAATAACTGACAACCAGAAATTCGATAATAAATCAGATCATATATATGTAAAGATGCAATGCCTATTAACCTCTAATGTTTTAAAACCGAATAATTGGAGGTCTCGAGAAATTTTAATTTCCCGCGAAAGTCTAAACAATCCCAATAGTTCAATGACAACCCAAAAAGTGAACTCAAGTATAAAGAAAATACCGTTCGAAATTTACCAAGGTGAATCGATTCATATAGTAGCCGATATGGAAATACTGGGGATAACGATTATCAAGTAGATATATACCTAACCAAATCTTACGGTAAACCCTCTGAGTAATCAGTACGGTGGGGAAGTTTCGTGATCACTCGTCTTAAAATATCTTCGTAATCGTATCCATCGCTTAAAAAAACTTACAAAAAATAAACAGAAATGACCACATAATAGTTGATTAAAGTTTTGTACCCTGTCATAGTTGTATTTAACGAGACCCAAATACTCCGAAATGGATATCGGTGGCTCGTGGTTCCCGAAACGGTCGAAATAATAGAGTGTGTCAGTAACTGTCGAGTAAGCCACCCAATGACTTCCGTTTCCATCGTAAAAATTTTTGAGATTAACGATACCGCATTCCCCGCGAGGTTTAGGTTTTAGCGGTAAACGATCCTTGTTAAAAGTACCTCTGTATCTAGGAATCTATTCAAATCGAGATTCGTTAACGGTTTAGTAAAATCGATCAGACCTTCACTGGCCTTAGAAAGAGCCCTCTGCCACGATTGGCTTTTTTTTTTCTTTTTACGTGTCAATCCCGAACCATCCATCTTCTTGCACTTCTTCCACTACCTTAGCATCGTTATGGCTCTTTTTAACTGCAGCGGCGATACCGGCGGCACCTTTGGCTAGACCACCTACACCGGCTAAGATGGGTCCCAACAATGCCAACAATAGTAAAAATCCACCTCGTTCGCGATCTTTTTTTTTTCACCCCGCTCCGTTTTTTCCGATTTGACTTGTTTTCGTTTTTTGTTTCACCATTTCTCTTTTTTTAATAAATCATTCGACTTTGCCTTTATCCAATTTCAAACTCATTTTTCTATCACCGATCAACAGCGCATGGCACGTCGTGTTAGCTGGAACTGCGGCGTTAAATTTCAACTTTACTTGTACGTCTACTATGCCGGACTGAAGTCTCTCACACTGCTTGGAACAATCCAAAACCACTAGAGGATACGTCTTTTTAAACTGCACCGAATCGATACACAAGTCCCCGCCATCGTACAAAGCGCGTCTAAACTCTTGAGCCATTCTATACAGGATCGAGTATTCTCCAGTAGCGTAATTTATGTTCAAGTCCAAGAACGGGTAACATTCGGAATTTGAAGTTACGTGAGCATCTTGAAGACTGCAGTGATCGAATACGGCTGGATTTTTAGTTTGCGCATCTTTTCTATCAGTCTGAAGAGCTAGAATGACCCACCTTGGTTTTTCGATTGCCGAAGTAGTAAGCAAGCGCCATGTGAAACTAGTGCTCTGAGGAAGTTCGCAACTATCGTAATGCCAGTGCCTAAAACCCAAGTCCACGTTCATCCCACCTTCTATGTAACTAAAAAACGTGCAGTACGTGCCACGAAACACAACTCAATTCGACTTTCCCAACGGCTGTTGCAGCTGCCCTGAATACAGCGTCGTCATTGCTCGCCCTAGACAATGTTAGGACATGCTTGGCACCGTACAGCAACTAGTCATAATTTTCGAAAAATCCCATGCAGTGTTTTAAAGGAATGGCGAACGAGAAGCTTCCTTTAGGAGTCGCTTCCTTCACGATGATGGAATGCCGTAATTTGAATCCGATGTTATCGTTCAAACTGGCCGCATCTAACGCCCAGCAGTTCCCCAGCAACGACACTTGATCGGTCGAACCGTACGTAAGGAGACCTTTCATGAGAGTCCCATAACAGGGGTAATTTAACTCGTCCACTAGCTTATCCCCCAAGTGATATTTAATGCTGGAAAACAGGTACATGGAACCATTATTGATGAGAGACACTACGTCCGCATCGGCAAAACTAGAACCGTCGGCATTCAGTAACCTGCCTTTAATCAGAAGATAACTATTTGCGACCTGTAGAAACAAATCCTGGTTTTCGATTATGATTCTAATTTCCGAATTGACGTTGTTTAGATTGGTTCCTACTATCGGATTATATTCGTGAAATGCGTAGCTCTCCACGGAAGAATCTTGTTGTAAAGATTCGTTTATATCGAGGTAATGTTCCGTTAAACTCATCTTCTCGTTCGCGTTACATATTTGATGAATGCTGCGTTTTTTGCCCTTAATTGATTATTATCTACGACGAATCCTTTTCCAATTATTCTTTTTTTTCTTTCGAATACTAACATTCTTTTTTCAATATTTACAAAATTATTTTTTAGACCTCAGATGAAGTCTGACGGCAAGGGTTTCCCCGTTTAAATTTATCATTTCATTATCTTGAGAAGTTATCCAAATACGAATATTACGAATCTTGTCGGTATTACGGGAAGGTAGATTAAATTTTCAGGGGAAATTATCATCTTATAACCCAGTGGCACTCCCGGATAAAAAGCGTATATGCAAGGTTGAGTGTCGTCATTCACGTAGGAAGATCCGATTATGTTGGTATGAACGAAGATTGTATTGAGCCCCATTATATCGACGGATTTTTTACCTTGCTGAGTTTTAGTATAAGTTCCCTGAAGGAATCCTAGAACAGTTCCTAAATTATTATCTCCCAGAAACGAAATGCCGTAGAGCGGATTATTTATAACCAAATTTGTTTTTAAAGTATTGTGATTCGGTTCTAAAACGATGGCATTTTTTTCGTGACCACTTCCTTCCAAAGTAGACTGTATAAAATTATTCAAGTCCGAAATTTCGTAAGCACTGGGAATGACTCACACCTCGATCCAATTCATTCCACCTTCGATGGTGTACAAAAATTCGTTACTGTCAGCGTGCACGTTGAAAATACTGTAGTACGTATCCAAGGAGACGAGCGCCATTTCATACTCTTTTTTAGGGTCTAGGTAAATGGGTGTTTTTAAATTGCAGCTCAGTTCGCCACTTATTCCCGTTAAAATTATTGAACTGGAATCCATGCCTTTTCTTTTTTTGTTATTTATTTTTGATAATGAAAAAAGGTACTGAAAGACACTTTCCCACCATCCTCCAGATCGAAGAAAATGAAGAAAATTACCGAGAGGCACTTTCCCACCATCCTCTAGATCGATGAAAACGAAAAAAGGGTAGCAAATGGCACTTTCCTACCATCCTTCAGATCGATGAAAAACCGGAAATGATACCCCCCACTTTTCGTTACCCACCGGAAGTGACACCCCCATTTTGATCTCGTGACTGGGGATATGTATGTTTGTGACCTAAAAAAGGTAGAAAACGGCATCCTCTCCAAAATAACAAAAAAAACGAAAAAAAGGTAACAAAAGCCACCTTCCTCCAGATTGACAAAAAACCGGAAATGACGACCCCACTTTTCATCATGTGATCTGAAGTGCATCATTACCCCACACTGATTGCATGACCGGAAGTGACATCATAAGAGGAAGCAAAAAGTACCTTCCCACCGTCCTCCAGATCGACGAAAGCCGGAAAACAGATAGTAAAAAGCACTTTTCCACAGTCCTCCAGATTGACGAAAAATGGAAGTGATACCCTACTTTTCAACAGATGATCGGAAGTGCATCATTACCCCCACTTTTATCACGTGACCGGAAGTGGGGGTATATATGTGTAACCGAATATCGTTTTTTACCACTACTGATTTTCAAAGTATTAGTACCATTACTGCAGGTATAGTTTTTACAAAAAACTTTGTAGAAAAGCCATGGCACCTGGTTTCTTGGATTCTTCTGACTTTTAGGTGCTGACTATGTTACGGTATGGGCAAACAGTGTGTTCATCATACTTATTGTATGAATCTCGATAAGAGATGGGTGTAAGGAACATTTTGTAAAACATTTTTAACCCAACATGTCTTTTCGTTAAAACCAAGACATGATTCTCAAAACTAATGGTAATTGTCGGTGTCGAGAGTTACTTACTTACTTACTTACTTATTTACTGTCGGTGTCGAGAGCTACTTACTTACTTACCATCGGTGTCGAGAGCTACTTACTTACTACACCACTAATATTGGCTACAGATATCATCTGCAGACCATTTTCATTTCCTCCCGGGGGGGGCCCCCCCCCCTCCGGCCATAAATAATTACCGGTCCCTAAGGTAAACTTTCGACTCCAATATTCGGATATATGTAACCCTTTGCCCCTACCCCGCACCTGTCTACTGGCATACACTATAAAAAGCATGTATCTGTTCTGTTGTAGTTTTATTAGATGTTTGAATAAGATTCCAATATTGATAATCTTTCCTTTAAATTGTGTTATGCTTCTTGTTTTTTAATCTTCCCCATTCATCGTCCACCGGCTTCTTGTGACTACTGCTTGAAAACCGATCCAAATCGGTATAAACCAGCCAGACCGACTAGCGCGCCTTTGTTGGTGTCCTATTACGTCATTTCCGATAGGAAAAGTGTGCCTACCTCATCTTTTTCTGCCTTTTGCCTCACTCGTATTCGCTCAGTAAATCCCAATCGAATCCTGCAGGGCTAGATGCTTCAGTCTGTCTCTCTGTACCACCCATTTCCGTCGCTTGGTTTCCTCGGAAGAAGACTTCCAACCCTCCCCCGCACTATCCTCCCCTTACCCCTACCCCTTCATGACCTTCCCTCCCCCACCCTAAAAGACAGCCATCCATCATGCCTCGGGCACAAAGGCCAATGCGGCTCCATTGTGCTCAGACAAAAACTTGATGAAAAGCGTGCCAAATAGACCACTACAGCCGTGTACACACACACACACAAGCCAACAAGTCTTTTTTCGCTGATCCGGCGTTAAAAGATCACTTTTATATTGCAGCACCGATGTTGAGATTTCTTTTCCGTTTTTTAGGACAAGTGTCGTTTCAAACTTGGAATACTGTAGCAGTCGAACACCGACTAAAGATGAAAATGACCAAGTGCCGCAATTAAGGGGATGAAAAGGGTGCAACGCACCCGGGCTCCGGAGGCTAAGGGGCCCTAAATTTGGTATATGAAACTACTGAAAAATAGGCCAACAACCTGGCACCCAAAATTGTTTAGTCTTTTGGGGGTCCTACATTTTACTCTTGCAACCCCTTTGAAAAAGTCTTGTTGTGGCACTGAAATGACCCTTGGGTCTGTAAGTTAACGGGTAAAATTACTGTTATTTATTTTAGATTACTTTTTGAAAATTCTTGGAAGCAAACTGAAGCAAGTGATGCATATTGAAGCAAGTTGCTTGACTGACTGAAACGTTTAGCTGATTTATTGAAGTTTTCTTTTTCCCATAACATTTGCATTATTAACTGGTTTTGGCGTTGGTGTTGTTTAATGATTCCGTACCGTCTATCAAATTTACACTAGTGGTCTAAGACATTCAGGACAAATGTTGAAACGGAATGACCTTGAAAAAAGGCAGAAAGGTCACTTCCAGTGTCATTATTGACTGCACCATGACTGACTGCCTGTAGAAATGTTCAACCTTATTGTTAATGTCCTACATTTTATTTGGAAGGAACCAGACTTATGCCACAACCTGCATATTGGCTGTTCTGGACTGATTCGTGACCCTACAGACCATCCCCAACCCGTGAAACAAAAAGAGGCCTGTCTTCGATAAATTTTACAAACACACTTTGGAGACCTTAAATAGTAATAAAATTCGATATTCTAGACAGCCCATACACCCATCCATCCACACCTGAAGTGACGTCATGGGTCCAGCCACCAGAAGTGCTCCTTGTCAGTGGATGTCAGTCCCACCGGCAGTGTCCATCATGAAAAGGCACACCCTGTTAGACCTAGAGAGAGAATGCATGATATGGCTAGACAGCTTCTCCCCTCCACCAGGCCGGAAGTGATGTCACGTGACCAGAAGTTCCTCCTGCTGCCTCGAAAATGTAGCAAAGTTGCCCTTCCAGTCACGTCATATTGGTTGTGATGTCACTCTACCGGAAGTACCTCCTGCTACTTTGAAAATGTGTCAAACGTATCAAATGTATCTGATTATTTATCAGATCGTATGCACCACAGATGCTGATGCGACTTGAGTTAAAATAAGGGTTAACCCTGGCACTTACAAGATAGACGATTTTAATATATATCTAAGGCCACAAATCATATGACTCACTCTTTGTGAGAAATACTTAAGTCTCAACCATTCTACGATGACATTGTCGTGGGGGAAATGAAAGAGAGCATGATGCGACATTGTCAAAGTATGCTCTGCTCTGCAGGAAAATGGAATGGAGTAAGGGTAAAGAAACCTAAACAAAAACTGAACAAAAGTGAGTTAAAGTACCTAGCTTCTACAAGAAACATAGATGACACGTGTAACCAGCCTGACGTTTTGGATGCTGACGGGTTGGCACCTGAGCCAACAAACATTTCAGAATTAAAAGTCTTATTTAGGGTTCCTAAATTTATACTCGAAATCTGTACAACATTCTGCTATGATTTTAAGTCCTCTGAATAAGTTTTTTAATTTTAAATAATGGGTCTGGACACAAAAATGTTCAGAGGCTTTGGATAAAGCTAAGGAAGCATTTTTGAAAAGCAGCTTCTGGTTCATTATGACCCCAACCTTAAGCTAAAATTAATTTGAGACACCAGTCTTGCAGATTTGAGTGCCACACCATCAAGTGAAGATAGGCCTATTGCATTTGCATCCCAGGCTACGCATAATTCAATCGGGAGGCACTTTCAGTTCTCTGTGGTATTAAGCATTTCCAACAATATCTTCATGGTCGGCACTTCACATTTCAAACAGATCAAAATGTCTTGTATTGGATATTTGGAAATACAGTACAGTCCGTGCTACGGTGCTGCACATATTCAGTGTTGAGCATTGTATTTAAATTACTACGGTTTCGAGCTCCAACATATCCAAGGCAAGCTCAAGGCATATCCAAGGCAAGCTTTTTTTTTATCATCTATGTCGTGTAAAGAACCGAAATTGAAACTAACAGAAGCAATGGTTATGAATTTGCAAACTGTTGAGTCCTTATCTGTTCTGAGCGACCACCTTGAAAAACGTACCCTTAAGGACCGTCGTTTGTCTCAGGTGTTATCGCCACACTAGGGGTGGTTGGCCGCCCAGAGTAGGCGATGATAAAGCCATATTTTTCTAGGCAAAATGAACTATCACTAGAGCGTAAAGCTAAATTTTGGGGCCATTCCGTTCTGAAGCATTACGTTCTATTGTCCTTACTGGGATTCATCCTGGGAATTGTGGTATCATAATAATAAAATCACTTTCACCCTCACGAGATTGTTGCCAGGTGTAGATAGTGACCTAGAGAAATTGGTCAAGACTTGTGACTACTGTCAGTTATAGAGAAATTAGTTAAGACTTGTGAATACTGTCAGTTAACTAAACACTAGGAAACACGACCATGGTCTCGCATCCATGTTGATTTCTCTGAGAGTCTTGATGGCAGAATATATATCGTTAGAATTGACATACATTCAGAAAATTCATTTGTCTACATTGTGAAATCCACAACTAGCACTGCAATAATTCATAAATTTAAAGCATTTTTCGCCATGTTTGAGTAAGTAAAGATTCTGATTAGCGACAATGGCCCAAATTTTGTGTCATACGAGTTCAAGCAATTTTTGAGAGAATTACATAACAAATGTACCATTCTTCCCAGCAAGCACTGGATTAACTGGAGTCACAGGTAAATAGTTAAACAGGTTGTTAAAAGCAAGTCCGCTCAAGGCCTAGATGCTGAAAGTGCTCCATTACATTATCTTCAACAAGTGTTACAAGTTGCTAAGAGACGATGAACAACATCTGCAGAAATTCTGGAGATTTTACCTTCAGCTTTCTGAGTATGAACAATAACTGTAGAAATTTGCAGAATTTATATTCACTTGCTGAGAGTGAACAACAAACTGCAGAAACTCTGCAGATTTTATTTTTGCTTGCTGAGGGTGAACTGCAGATAATCTGCAGATTTTATCTTCACTTGCTGAGAGATGAAGAAGAAACTGCAGAAAATCCGCAGACTTTATCTTCAACTGCTGAGAGTGAACAACAAACCGCAGAAAATCTGCAGATTTTAGCTTCGATTGCTGAAAGTGAACAGCAAATTTCAGAAAATCTACACATTTTATCTTCACTTTGCTGAGACTGAACAACAGACTGCAGAAATTTTGCAGAATTCTGCAGTTTTTCTGCAGATCCTTAAATTTTCTGTAGAATATTTTTAGCTGGGTCCACCACAGTGTTATAAGTGTATTAATAATAATAATAATAATAATAATAATAATAATAATAATAATACAATTTACCACCAATGAGTGGAAGGAAGACGGAAGGGGTGTGGAGCCACTTACTCCGTTCCTAGGCAATCAAAATTAAAAATTAAAAATTAAAAATTAAAAATCAAATTAAAATCAAAATTTAAAAATCAAAATTTAAAAATTTAAAATCTAAAAACCTAAAAAATTAAAAATTGTAAATCCAAATTTAAAATTTAAAATCTAAATACCTGAAAAAATTAAAAATTTAAACACTTTCTGGCAATGGGCGTTTTAAAAATGTGTGCACGGGTTCAGCTTTCAATAGTCAACAGAAGGCCGGGACAGTAGGTGCATTCACAGTGCTGGACCCAAGGGCATTCCAGATTGGGACAATCCGTACCACAAAAAAGTTTCGGCAACAGTCAAGACGAGAGGTTGGGACAATAAGTTTCCAGTTATGGCCACGCGTACCAATTGGGCAAGTTGCGAAATCGAAGAACGGAAGATCTACGGAAATAAGGTTACGCAAAATTTTAAATGTCAGAATTAAATCGAATCTTATTCTGCGCAACTCCAAAAGTTCCAGACCGAGCCATTCAAGTCTGCCCTGATAGATAGTATCCCTCAATCCCGGAAGGCTTTTCGTGAATCTGCGCTAGAGAGCCTCGAGCTGGTCAATATCTCGTGCCAAATACGGAGACCAGACTGGAATTGCATATTCAAGAATTGGGCGCACAAACACTTTAAAAGCCCAAACTTTAGTAATGACGTTCCCAGAAGTGAAACACTTATTAACGATGGCTAAGCGACGATATGCCGATGCACACACCTTCTGACAGTGGAGACTTTGTTTCAAGTTTTTAGTAAACCAAATCCCCAGGTCACGTACTTCCGTTGACGACGGTAGTACTTCTTTTTCAAGAAAATAACATGGGTGTTTATTTTTGTCACCCACGTGGAAAGTGAGACATTTGTTGACAGATAGAGGTAGCTGCCAGCACTTAGACCAATCTGCCACCTCATTTATTTGGGCGTCAATATCAGGGAAACGACCACCTGTTAAATTTTCCCCACCAATTTTAAGGTCATCAGCGAACTTGAAGCCATAGATATTATTATCGTTAAATCATTTAGATATACGAGAAAGAGGAGGGGTCCCAGGACAGAACCCTGAGGGACTCCACATGGAACCTTTGTCCAAGGAGATACTGTGTTTTCTATTATGACCCTCAGAACTCGATTGTTAAGGAAAGCAGTAATCCATTCCAGTAGGTCTCCTGTAGGTCTTCCAGTAGGTCTCCAGTTTAAGTAAAAGCTTTCGATGAACGACAGACTCAAAAGGCTTTTTTGAAGTCGAAATATATTGTGTCTGATGGGACACCAACATCTAGCGCACTGGTCCAACGATCGAGGAACAATAACAATTGGTGAGTGGCAGACCTGTTTGGAAAGAAACCAAACTGATCCCGGTTTATGATGGCGTGATCTTCAAAATAATTGTTAAGTGTGTCACGAATGATTGATTCCATCACTTTACTAGCCACACAAGTTAACGCAATAGGCCGATAATTAGTGGGGTCAGAAGATAAACCTTTTTTGAAAACTGGTACCACATTACTGGTACCAATAATGCCTTCTGAATTATTTTTGAAGTGTTCAATACGCACTAAGTTATTACTGTTCTTCCCAGCATTATTGAAGAAACAAATGACAACTTGCGCTATATTGTCAAACTGGATGGTGGATGTCGAATTCGGCATCATTGTGACCAGATTCGAGCACGTGAGGTGAAATCAACTGATATGATTGGTATGAGAGACTAGTCAGATTTTCATCTATCCACGTCGTATGGGTGAGTTGTCGTATCTGACACTTTTTCATTTCCATCCAGTAATCAGACATCAAACATACCACCTACCTCATAAAAGTACCTGATAAATTGATTATTTCAGTTCCGTCAACAGTACGTTGTCGTTCGGTTGTTCAAATACCTACATCGCCGGATGACTCAACGTTGGATGCGTCAAAAGAGAAATTTCCTTCAATATACTGTCGCCTCCAATATTGTCGGAGCGTCGCTGTCCCCCACCCCTTGATACTTTGCCAACCTCACCATCACCATGCGAAATCATGCCTAGTTTGCAGACTGTCCGTTAGCAGAAAGTTTCACCTAAACTTTCTGGGGATCTCTTCCCGAGGTTCCGTGTAGGTCAGGGCTGTGATCGCCGACAGTAATGACATTTAAATCTTTGATTCATAAGAAGATTACTTGAGAGAAGGAGTTATGTAGCCATTTTTTGGCTACATACTCATTGAATTTGACTACATAACAATTGAATTTATTTATTTGTACTTTCATTGTTTCTGAATTCTGTCTCGTGTTTCCCGTAGGTTTTCCTAGTGAGTTTTCTGTATTGTGAAAAATTATTATTTCGGGAGGGGGGGGGATAGTAAGAATTTAATAATTGTTATGTGTTAAGAATAGTTAGAAGTAATAGAGTTTAGTTAAAGTTAACGAAAGAAGAATGTACATAAGTAGGAATTTTATCTAGGTACTAGCTGAAGCCAGTGCTGTCCACGGGTGGTGTTAGATTCACAGTTTGTAACTCTCATGCGGTAGCTCACGTGTACGTCCATGTTTGATCAAATCAAGTTTCATACAATTTGAGCAGACACTACGTGATAAACGCTCAGCCATCATGTGTCTCAAATTCTCCACCAACCTCGAAAGGTAACGATTCCCCCCCTTCTAATGATCACTTCTGTTATAGTGTATTGTTTATGCTGGTGGAAGTGAATGATGCTCAATGCAGTCCCGAAGTTGCCCTTTCGAGAAGTGTGGTATTCTGTGAACTTCCCCCCAATGCTTGGTTTCTGACAATTGGTTTCTAACAATTTGTGATAGATTTTCCTGAATTTTCGGCCCAATTTATACCCGAATTTCGATCTTAAAAAGTTGTACTTGGTTAGCATAAAAAATTCAAAATCCAATTCGGAGCCCCAAAATATTATGTTTTTGAAATTGTCACTCTTGCTTTTACGATGAGCATCGTGACTACACCAAAGGAAAGTTAGGTTATTCAGTTTTTTTTGGAAAATAGGACCACTTTTTTCTGAGTCCTGGGCAGGTCCTGGGATTGGATTTTGAGCTTATGTAATAAATAATAATAAGTTT
>JAHWFP010133384.1:55779-68085 GCA_023313725.1 Lithobius niger
GCCCTCTATAAACTCAGACGGAACTAATAGAATAGGATCTAAGACGTTTCAGTATGGGGTCTCAGTCACAAATTCTCCTCGCAAACACTATAAATTCTTGGTTTCACTAATGCTTCCAAATAAATTAATAACAAGCATACCCTTTTTTCGTCGTGGGGCAGATAATTCAGTAGGAGTTCGTGTACTGTCCTCTTCAAGTTTTCATTGAACGTCCAAAGTATTATTCGGTGCGATTAACTTGGCTAATAGGATTAACCTTGGTGGCCTTTCCCTGGTTGAATGATATCACTACTTTAAAAGGCCGACCGTTTTTTTAAACTTGGCGGCTTGTCTTATACCAGTTTGGGTTTTGGGTGGATATCACAACTTTCAGAGGACAGGGACTGGGTCAGAGGTAATTCCCCATACGACGCTTTACCTGTCTGCCGAAATTTAGATCTGGCAACTTTCCCTAATCAGATGTAGACGTGTCGTTATACCCTATGAGAATTAACATGGGAGCCTGCGGACTATTTACTAATTACTAGTTACTAGTTACTAGTCACCAGTAACACAAATTCAACGTTATTGAGGGCACTTTTTCTCCATGAAAGACACGTTCCCACATTTTCGTGCTGACGTTTTCTTCGTTACTGGACCCAAGACACCTGATTCCAACGATTTGCAAACATTTCTACCGCATGGGGAATTTACACCAATATGCTGAAATCAGGTATAAGTTGGTTTCAGTTAAAAGACACAGTCTGCTAGTGCAGCCTCCTTTTTTTCATCAACAATCATTTTATAACAGTCGGATGTCTACAATCGGACGATCTACTGTTACTTGGCGGCGACACACTAGCGTGTGTCTAGATATAGTAGTCAGTATCCACCCAAAACCCTAACTGGTATAAGATAAGGCGCATAGTTTCAAAAAAGGGTCGGCCTTTCAAAGTAGTGATATCATTCAACTAGGGAAAGACTGCCAAGGTCAGTCCTGTTAGCCAAGTTAATCGCACCTACTAATAGTTCGAAAGTTAAATGATAACTAGAACATTGCTACTGGTGGTAGCAATCTTCAAGTTTTCATTTAACGCTCAAAGTATTATTAGGTGCCATTAACTTGGCTAACAGGATTGACCTTGGCGGCCTTTCCCTGGTTGAATGATACCACTACTTTGAACCGCCGACCCTTTTTTGAAACTTGACGGCTTCTCTTATACCAGTTATGGTTTTGGGTGGATATCACTGCTTTCATAGGACTGTGAACGAATGAAGGCTCAGACGGTTTAATCGTCGCCTCTACCTTTTCTGTCTGGAGGAATTTTATGTCTGGAGGAATTTTATGTCTATAAATTTGCTTATTCATAATTTTCACATTTGCCGTGGCCCAATTAGCTGTTACGTCAGCGAAATTGACACGGTTTGACGCTGATTTTCGTTCGCTTCGTTCACTCAATCAGTGCATCCCTCCTCACTTGGCCCTACCTCAGTCTGTTAACGTTAATCATTCAATCACTTAGTTACCATGGTGTTCTCGAACACATATTTGTCCCTTTTATCGTCGTGGGGCAGATAATTTAGTTTGGATTCGTGTACCGTAACAAAAAAACTAACCAGCCGTTTGCAATAAAAGATACTCCATCTCTTAGTGAACCATTCCATTCTGAATTCTAATTGAGACCGCGGCCTCCTGCCATGCGCCCCATAAAACAAAAGGAACTACTCACAAAGCTCACACAACTAACTCGGAACTACAACCTATCGCACTGTGTCAACACAACATCACTCCGCTGCTGCCGTATTGTCACACAATGACACTACCACACCAGCACCCGGTTGTCCCATATCCACTCGGAGCACACTGGAATACGACACAGGCAAGACAACCAACAGTACTGTTGGGAGAGGTCAAACACGCATCCCATTATCCACAATAAAAGCCGCGATAGCACGCAACCTCGATACTGGCCGCTCACCGTGTGAATGTGACAGAAGGTCTGCTAACACAGGAGTGGTTCCCATCCACGGGGCAAGACGCTGCCACTTGTCAACAAATTTCCGGCACTCAACGAGGACATGCTGGCAAAAAGGACGACGAGCACAAAGGAGACTCAACCCACCGGAACTGGAACCTGTTGGTCTGCATTAGCATAAAGCCAACACGCAGCCTGGACACAATCTTAGCATCGTGGAATGACAACCTGTCAATGTTCGATGAGACAGAACAACGGGGGTCTACCGAATACAAGGCCCTTCGCTCTCGCGCTGAATCCCACATGTCTTGCCACTGGGCAATCGCCCAGCGCCGTATTGACACACGGCGACGACGAGCCGAAGTCATAGGGAAAACCTGCATGCATTCCACACGCGTAGCGTCCCGCGCAAGGCCATCAGCTTGCTCGTTTCCACAAACACCAGCGTGACCCCTAACCCGCCGAAAGGAGACAACACTGGAGCTGAGCGCCACCCAAAATTTCCATCCAACAGTATACACAAGCGGATCGCGAACATCAAGGATAGACCACATAGCCGGAGGAGCTTGGAAGCGTGACAGTGAGTCTGTGAAAACAGCAAAAGAATGGAAGGTGCAAGTCAATGGTGACATCCAGCACAACAGAAATCGCTAACAATTCACACTTTGTGCTGGACGTCACACCCTGCACCCTGCACTTGCACTCTATCTTCAAAGAAGGAACAACAACACTATTTTCACCAAGTTCCTCACCAGGAAGAAACGAGGCATCACGGTAGACCTCACACTCTCTGATACCGGGTTGAAAAACTTCTTCCAGGTCAGGACACCAGGTCCATGGACTCAGAGGCCTAGTACACGCAACAGCATGCAAGGAGTCCGATACTCTACGTAGAAAGGTGATGCCAAGTCCAGCTTCTCCGAGAACGGCACATGCACAGTCACTCAAGGTCCTATAGTCACTCAAAATCTTCGCCACCGGATCATCACACCCCTTACTGAGATTCCGGAGACAAAGTACAACTAACGGTTCACGTGCATGAACCTCCACTGGGGGTTCGTTGCATTCTACTCAAAGCGCACTCACTGGCGTGGTTGCAATACACCCTGATACAACACGTAAACACGCATTCACAGCCACCTGTAACAACCGTTCATGACGGCGAGAAACACACAAGAAGGGCAAAGAGTAATCAAGCACCGACCGGACAAACGTTCGCCCAGGAGGGAGACAATTCTGTCCAGAACTCTCTGTGCTTCGCTTGCCAGAAGTGCAAGATCGCGACCAACAAACCAGACAGCAACATCATCTGCATAGCAGACAATGTTGGAACCCATCCCAATTTCCAGGAGAACATCATTGATGGCGACAGCAAACAACGTGGGGCTGAGGCAACTCCCCTGCGGGAAACCTCTACATGTTGAGTCCGCCGCCGACCAATGCTGCCCTACACGTGTGGCAAAAGCTCGCTCCCCGAGGAGAGCAACAATCAACCTAACAAGGCGCATACTAACGCCCATCTTACATAAAGACGCCTCCACCCACCGGATGGAAACTGTGTCATACGCCGCTTTTATGTCTAAAAATATCGCCAACACAACATCCCCACGCATCCACGCTTCCCGAACACTAGAGCGCAAGAAGAGTACAGCATCTTGCATACTCCTGTCTGGCTGATACCGAAACTGAACCCCAGCCAGGCAGCCATAATACTCTAAATGCCACTAAAGCCGCTTGACAACCATGCGCTCCAAGACCTTCCACACACACGACAATAAGGCTATGGGTCTGTAATTTGTAAAATCCGACCTTGGGCTACCCTGCTTGTGAACAGGGACGAGAACAGTAAATAACCATCACGAGGAATGTCCGCACCAGCCAGAAGATCACAAAAAAGGGGCAGAACTACACTGTCTACAAACTCTAAGTCCCGCTTTAGATCAACATACCGTACACCATTAACACCCGCCGTGCTAGCATTTCGGCACTTACAGAGTGCAGACTGATATTCCGCACGGGCCCAACGTAGGTCACCAACATGCGACATAGTTGAGCTGGTTTCGGCCGGCGGATCCGAACCACAGGACAGCAAATACACACTCGCAAAGCGCGCATTAAAAGCCTGGGCCATTTCCTCACCATGGAGAACACTTCTGCTCGCGTTCGAGGAACTGTAGATTCATAATATAGCCAACTTGGCTGCCTCAGGACTAAGACACTGCCACGCCTACGTGAGCGAGCGCGCACCCCCAACACTAACACAAATCTTTCAGCAAACTCCACTTTTTCAATCCTGATAATAAACCTGCTTTCCTGCACGACTCCAGCATATTCCCACCACCGCTCATCGCACGGGGACCGCTTCCATTTGCCGTAAGCTCTGCGTCGGTCTCGCACAGCAACCGTGCAAGGGTGTCACCACCACTCAGGCTGGTGAGTACCACACCGCGCTGCCAGACCTCTAGAACGTTTCCTGCGCAGCCGACCAACCCAGTCTCCAAAAATACCACTACTATTAATAGGCTGCGCACGCGTAACCGCAGACACAGAACCTTCATTAGGGGCAGTAGAAGAACGTGAGCGAAGAATCACTGGCAAATGATCACTGCCACGCAAGTCATCAGACACATGACAGTGATAAAAGCCAGCAATATCCGCTGAGTACAGGAAAAAATCCAACACCGATTCCTGCACACTGTCACGCTGCCAACGTACGAAAGTCGGAGTACTATCGTGAAAAACATGCAACCCAGTCGACTGAATGGCCTCTGCAAGCCTGCGCCCTTTACTATCTGCTCGTAAGGAGCCCCAATCAAAGTGGTGACTATTAAAGTCACCACCAATGATAACAGGCGATTGGAACTGACCAAGTCACTTAGACTATTATGCAGCCGTCGAGCGCCCTGTCGCATGCAGAAAAAGAACATTTTGCCGCCCCCCCGGCCAGGCCGGCTAAAAATGGTTTCTTTCGCTGTAGAAAGTACTATACCTGTCAATTTTGGCATTGCTGTCTCAGTGATGCTGCTGGTTGCTTGAGACTTGAATTGCCGCCTCAGTTAACCCACCACGCATGCGCATGCGTGGTGCTCTCTATATAAGAATGGCGGCTACGAGGGCTTGTCATCTCTTTGTCTCACGGTTTGTCAAAGGTGATTCGTGAGGGGAGGCAGGGAGGGGCCTAAGGTATAGTACTTTCTACAGCCAAAGAAACCATTTTTAGCCGGCCTGACCGGGGGCCGGCAAAATGTTCTTTCTTTGCTGTGAAAGTACTATACCTGTCAATTTTAGCATTGACAGGCTGACCTCGTCAATTTAGGCAGCGGGCACCTTTGACTGAGTTCCCTGGGGTTCTGAGGCGGTGTCTCACCATAGTGTTTCTGAGCAAGGGAATTTGTTAGAGTGCCGTTGGGAGAAGTTAACCTTCCAATAGTAACAATCCAAAGAGAACTTTCTTAAGAAAAAAATTAGAAGGAGGTGACAATTACCTTGATGAAAGATGAATTATTCTTGGGGGCATCTCCAGTATGATGGCTTCTGGCGATATCTTTGTATGATGGCGTTAGTTGTAGAAGATGGTAACTTCAGTATGATGGCAAGTCATATGATGTCGGGCTATATCACCAGTATGATATCGTTGTTTGTGGAGGGCATCTCCAGTATGATGGCAAGTTGTTTGATATCGGGCAATATCACCAGTATGATGGCGTTGTTTGTGGAGGGCATCTCCACTATGATGATAAGTTGTATGTTTTCGGCGTCATCTATAATTTGATGGCGTTGTTTGAGGAGGAAGGCAACCCTGGTTTGGTGGCAAGATGTTTTGGGTGACGTCTACAAGTTGATGGTGTTGTATGATGAGGACGGCATTTGAGTTTGGAAATAAACTGTTTGACTTTGAGCATCAGCAGGTGAGAGGATTTTTTTTTAATTTTTTTTTGTGGAAATTCCAAGGTTGGGCATGGTACATCTGTGGAAGGAGATTTGAAGAATAGTTTACAGTTTTGTGGTTTGTAGTAACGAAAGGAAAGCCAGAAGAATGTGGAGGACGACTGGTTTAGATGGATGGGCACAATTGTTTCTTCCCCCCCCCCCCCTTTTTTTTTGAGGAATGTGGCATTAAATGGTTGAGATGATGTAGGAAAGAATTTGGATTGAAGAGTACATCAGACTAGCCGGTCGTGGAGATCTTCTTACGGTCGACGTTCTCAGGGAGGAACGCGGGCGTTAAGAGGATGTTGGGAAGTGGGGAATCGAAGGCCGGCTAGGGTGTGGATCCACGTTTAGTGAGAGGTAGGATTTGAGCGAAGGCCCAAGTAGTAATGCCTGGCTTTGGCTCTGCAAGGGACGCAGGGAATGTCAGCAGATGGAATATTGGATAAAGAAATCATACTTGGGAGCAAGGGGAGTGAGGTAACTGAATTATCAAATTGCCACAGCGAGTATGCTTGTAGGTCGTGAGACACCGTGGTGGTTGAGATTGAATTCCAGGCTTCTGTGTTGTGGGATAGCTTCAAGTCTTGTGTTGCCGCTGGGGGAACTGTGAGGTCGTTGATGCCATGATCGAAATATTCAACTGGCCGACAGGGAAAGTCTGGTTTGAGCCTGGGGTCCCTTAAAACGGAAGTTAAAGCTGGGTGCTGGAAACGGCCAATTCGAGGATATGAAGGCTTTGACTTGTGAAGGTCCTCGATTGGGTGGAGATCCCAGGGTGTGGAGGATTCAGGCGAGTTAGAACCTGGGTGGGGAGGTTTATGGCGCAAAGCATCAATAAGGACGTTGTCTGTGAGCTGCTTGAGTTGATTAGCATTTTCGGACTTCAGGCAGTGAACCTCGGAGGTGAGCTTTGAAATCAACAAGTGTTGTTGGAAAATGGTATCTTGGAGTTGAAGAAGGTACGATTTTACTTTCAGAACATTAGTTTCATATTGATTTCGCGCACGAACGTTGAGGCGTAGTTTGTGGCGTAAGTTGAGAAAAATTCTGTTTTGGTCGACTTCAACAGCATCTTCTACGTCCAGGCCATAGAGAGGTGGGTGTGTTGCATTGGAGCATTGGGAGTCTCTTGAGGGGCAGAAGACTGTGCTATGCAGTGTGCTGGAGGCACAACAAAGCCTGGGAAGGGAAGGCGGGAAAGAGCCAGAAGTTTGAAGTGGAAGCGAGCAGGAGGTGGTGCACCTGGCGGCAGTGCCACACACTAGATTGAAGAGCGAAAGTACGGCCTCGGCAATAGAAGCGGAGCTGGAGCCTTCGTCCGTTTCTCAAGGAGGACGGGGATATGAGGAGGTCCGTGGGAGACGGCCGGGACGTGAGACGGCCGGGACGTGAGGTGCGGGAAAGGAAGACGAGGTCGGCAGGTGGTCGTCGTCGGAAGGGACTCGGGTGGCCGAAGGACCGAAAGATGAGGTGGGCTGTCATACGGAAATGTTGAGTGCGGCTGCCGAGAAGGATGAACACCAGTCGTTGTTTTTCTATTCCCTTCCCGTAAAGAATAGTATTTATTCGGGGTGATGATCCGGGGGGAGTGACAATGGAGAACGCGGCCGAAAGACAGAACTAAGAGTAGGGCCGAAGTGATGGTAAACGACCATGCTCCCGGGTGAGTGATGCAGCGTAGATGATGGCTGTAAGGCGTGAGGTCTATGTAGAAAACGGAGTGGGCCTGGGACTTCCCAGAGGGGTGTAGGATGAAATTAGCCCGATGAAAATGATATGACTTATGATATGACTTATTATGATGGGAAATGGCTGAGAAGTTAGGCGGCGGAAAACCCGTTAGGGGACGGAGAAGTGTAAACTGGGCTCAGTGATCATGGAACTGGCCGTGATGACTTCGGAATTAAAGGAGATTGTAGATGGGACAAACGGGAGGTGAAGCTGGTCTGGATCCACGAGGGAAGAGAGCTGCTGGGGCCCAGGCCCCAACACGGGCTGGAGGCGAGGCGGCAAAGGTGATAGCATCACCAGTCAGCATCGAGTGGCGAGGTGGTGAAAGACGAGAACCCATCGGTGGATGTGTTGTGGTCATGCGGGTGGTGGGGATGGCCTGAACGGTGTCCTAGTAAAGGGGCGGCCGAAAGACGAGAGATGAGGAGGGGTTCGGTGGACCGTTGAATCAGTGAAGACTGGCGGCAGAACAGAGAGGCGGCCGAAAGACGCGTCAGGAGCAGATGATGGCCTAATAGCGGGCGGCGACATGGCCGTGGAGTGGAACAGTAGGCGGCTGAAAGAGGCATCACAGAACTGTGCCGCAAGCATGTGAAGGTCCAACACAGGGCGCGGCACAGCCGTACGATGGCCGAAAGATGAGCACATGGGAAGGGGCCACATTGACCTCTAAGGTCAATTAGGACGGTGGTGTAGTGACCGAAAGTCGGGCCAGCAGTCAGACAGGCAGAGGGGAAAGGACTCGAGGCTAGTCGGCGTGCGGTCCGGTGCGGAGCGGCAGTGCGGCAGTGAAGCGGCCGAAAGGAATCGGAGCTTGGGAGTGAGCCACGTTGTCTTCGGGACCAGTTCGAGCAGAAACGAGAAGATCGGCGGCAGAGAGACGAGAGCAGGCTAGCTTGGAGGGATGCAAGAGTCGTGCCGGCGATCGGCAGTGTTACGACCGAAGGTGGAAAGCCAATACGGAAGGTGGAGCGGACCCGGGTTATCACGGGAAGGGAGCCACGTTGACTTCGAATCCAATGTCGGGCGTCCATGCCAGGTGGACTGGCCGAAAGAAAGAGTCCAGAGGCTCCAATGATTACGGGAACAACGCCGGGAGATGGGGCAGGAACGGCTCAGGACGGCATCACAGACGTGGGACGGCCGAAAGACGAGCTGAGGAGAAGCCCTGTTGACTGGATCCAGCATAGGGCGGTGTAGAGACGGGCAGAACTGAAGCTTGCAGAAGGCCGAGCAAGGGCCGTAGGGCAACAGTGGGGCAGCAGGCAGGAGGAAAGCCCCATCACCATGAGGACCAGCGTAGGGCGGCGTCGGGACCGGTGTAGCGGACGAAAGACGATTCTCGGAAGGAAGGAGGCCATACGGCTTGCGGACATCGGGCCAATCCCCAGGCAGCGTGATTGTGGGGGCGCAGCCGAAAGACGACAGGACGGTGGGGCGAACCCGGGAGTTCACAGAAGTCTCAGCGACCACGGGAGAGATGAAAAAGAAACGTCCGAAAGATGAAGAACCAACAGAACGTGCCGACAGGACGGCTTGAGACAAAGAGATGGCGAGCCCTCGTAGCCGCCATTCTTGTATAGGGAGGACCACACATGCGCATGCGTGGTGGGTTAACTGAGGCGGCAATTCAAGTCTCAAGCAACCAGCAGCATCACTGAGACAGCAATGCCAAAATTGACAGGTATAGTACTTTCACAGCAAAGAAACAACTGTTATCCACCGCACCCCCATCCACACTTTTACAGCAACAGCAACAACTCCAGTAAGCTCTATACTAACATCCACATGTAAATACGGCACAGTCCGTTTAAGAAAAATACCTACTCCACACCCCGAATGAATGAAATCCGTTTTCCAAGAAGCAGCGTCTAAACCCCGCAAATCAATCGCCTCCTGCACCCCCAAAATGCTAGTATAATGAAGCAACTGTTCTAGTTCAACTATTTTACCTGTTAACCCCCTCAAACTCCAAGTTACTAAGTCGTATAGGTCGAATGAGACGATTAGGTTAGATGTGGGCCCCCTATCCCACCGACCCTCTGCTGTCGCTCACCTGTTAGACACGAACACTGCTACTGGCTCCGATGCTTAACGTGAAATCATCACTTACGTCACTGATACACTGTGAAAACTCAACACAATCTTGCTGCTGAAGATCACTAAAACTACTCCCACCAACCATCTCAGTAGTAACGCTATCTTGCTCCATGACGTCACCTGAACCACCTGCTGGACCACTCTCTACATTTTGGCTCACTGCAACTCTCTCCATATTTTTCTCCACACCCTCGCTTACTGCAACACTCTCCACACTTGACATTTCTACAACTGACGGTAACACGGCCACCTGCGATGTGGGCTCAGCAACTACTACCTGTGATGGCTGAGCCTTTTTGCGTTTCTGCGCACCCTTTTTGCATTTCGCTGGTGGGGTGACCCATTGTGCATCAATGCCTCGGTTTTCACTCACTGGATTGCACAGAATCTTGTACTCCGCTGTCATTACCGCTCGAAAGTGGCACAGAATGACTCGCTGCCTCCGCGCCACTCAGACGACTTTCAGATGCCAGCGCTAAACATGGGGCACTGACTCTAAGGACACTGTGCTCCAGGCTTCCACTTCGCTGTTGCTGTGGGCGGGTAGGTTGCTGCTGCTGTTGTTCTTCCCGGCGCACACCAAGAATACCAAGTGTCTTCAAGTCTGCCAGCCGCCTTGCTTCTTGCAAATGTGGACAAAGCTGACGCGGGTCGCGCCAGACGCCGCATTGGTCGCACGCAATGGCCACACGCATGTGCCGGAAGTGTCCTCGGGTCGAGCACCTAAGACATTTCGGGGCTCGATCACCCACAATCACTAGCGTGGGAATCCCATTGATAATGGCTACATCTGGGATTTCCTCAATGGTGATGCCTTCCCTAAGGCGTAATGTCAGATGACGTACCCCCGTCTCACACACGACTCTACCTCGCACACATAACTTTTCGAAAGAATGTTTCTCTAGGACAGCTATCTTGCCGAACTCAACAGCAATCTCTTGAGGTATAATACTTACCGGTAGCCAATCCAGGCGCGCCTGCACAGTCTGTTCATGCAAATCATGCATTTCAACTGAGTGACCATTGAGAACAACGTGAGCATTCAATAGTCTTTGCAACCTATTTGCAACAACAATGAATTCTGGCAATTACGTACTGAAACGATAAGCGTGTAACACTTAAGCATGTTATAATCTACTGTTGGATGACAATACAAACAATGGTTACAACAATAATTTTGCACTTACAAGCCACTTCAAGGCCACGTCCTTCTAGCTGCATTTTAGAAAAAGGCATTTCCCCATATGATGCTTTACCTGTGTGCCGAAATTTAGATCTGGTAACTTTCCCTCATCAGCTGTAGACGTGTCGTTATACCCTATAAGAATTAACATGGGAGCCTGCGGACTAGTTACTAGTTACTAGTTGCTAGTCACCAGTAACACAAATTCAACGTTATTGAGGGCATTTTTTCTCCATGAAGGACACGTTCCCACATTTTCTTGTTGACGTTTTCTTGGTTACTGGACCCAAGACACCTGATTCAAACAATTTGCAAACATTTCTACCGCATGGGGAATTTACACCAGTATGCAGAAATCAGGTATAAATTGGTTTCAGTTAAAAGACACAGTCTGCTAGTGCAGCCGCCTTTTTTTCATCAACAATCATTTTTTAACAATCGGACGATCTACTGTTACTTAACGGCGACACACTAGCGTGTGTCTAGATTTACATTGCGCAAACGCACTACAAAATTTAAATGCTAATACTAAATTGCGTGTGTGCATGCGTGTTTGTACCTCTACTCCTCTGTAACCAAGGCACCTACAAAGATGGGAGTAAGACTAAACGAAAGATAATTAAATTGCGCTTCGGTTAGGCCTACATATTTTCATGGCTGTAACTTGATATTATGACCCTCAAATACGCGAAAAACCCAAAAAAATATCGTCAAATTTTTTTTTTATCCTCGTGATGTTTGTTCATGGCGTCATAGTTTGTTCATCCAAATCTCCTCGCGCGAAAAAAGACGAAGCCAACGGAGCGAGCGAAACGAGCGATTTTGCTAGTATTGTTATTAAGAACGAAGGTTCTGACAAGCACTGTTTGCTTACAGGTAAACGTTTGAAATTTAGTTTTTCCCGACTTAATAGGCGGAATTAATTTTTCTATATGTCAAATGAAAGATAAAGAAGTAAACTTTAATTTCGCTCTGATAAAACTTTTGCCAAAAATCAATAACACTGCAGTAATTCGAGAGTGAACGTAACATTTTATGTTAAAAATCAAATTTTTCACGTTTACTCCCATTTCCCGGCCAAACTATCATACTAAGGTTAACAATGGATATGAACGTTATAAAAGTAATTAAAAAAAAATTATTAGATTCTATCAATTACGGACGGAGTTACATTATTTTGAAGAATGCTCGACTTGGGGGCCCGTAAAGGGGGGCCTCCAGGGATACAGAACCACGAAAAAGTAGTGAAGTTTGTAATTTCCTACTAAAATGTATTTGCTTTACATTTTAAAATTAAAAAATCGTACCATCAGTGATAAGATAAAGTGAACAATACGGGGCCTTGGCCTAAGGTGTTGCAAATCTTGTTTACTTTCATGTTTGCTGGGGCCAATGGCCAATCTT
>JAHWFP010133384.1:68095-82142 GCA_023313725.1 Lithobius niger
TTTTCAGAGCTTCGTGTGGGTGGTGGAGTATGTCGCAAATCTTGTTTGCTTTCATGTTTGCTGGGGCCAATGGCCAATCTTAGTCTTGGGTGTCCATGCTTCCATAGGTGGACATTATCTATGTCTTGTTATTATATTTCCGGTTCCTGCCTCTAGAACATAATAGAACAGTCCATTACCCATAATACCCTGGCTATTTCGCGGTTGCCAGGGGTAACCAAAACGTATTTAAGCAAGGGGGCCAGCATGGAAAAATCAGAAAGCCTTCGGGCCAGCCAACTGGCTGGTCCTCCTTCAACCCCTGCTAGGTTTCCTAGTT
This sequence comes from Lithobius niger, assembly GCA_023313725.1. Classification (NCBI taxonomy): domain Eukaryota; kingdom Metazoa; phylum Arthropoda; class Chilopoda; order Lithobiomorpha; family Lithobiidae; genus Lithobius; species Lithobius niger. The sequence goes on from JAHWFP010133384.1 coordinate 68,415, forward strand.
AGGGGGATTTTTGGCTTTTAGGCCTTTAGTAGGCCCAATTGTGGTTAGGCCTTTCCCCCAACCTAAACTAAGCCTTTTTATTAACCCTAACTTAACCCCAAAGTTCTCCAGCTTCCCTTTCCCCAGTCTTTTGTTCAGTCTAATTAGGTAGCTCTCCCACTTAGCTATTTTTCGTCATACGGTCTGTATGTGGTGAGAGGGGCAAGGCATTTAGACCTAAGTGACAGTCACTATTTATCACCGAGGGAAGAGCGGCAGAGGAAATTGAGGGGTCATGAATTTTTTGTGATTTTTTTAGGTCCTGTCAAGAGTGGGAGGTCACAAAAAAAAAACATTGACCAAACTGGAAGAAAAAGTCATTTTCGGACCTCAAAAATCCACCAGACCCCCAAGATGTGAAAGTTTACTAGGAAACAGGCTTTGGGCCTATTGTAGGCGGAGCGAACGGACCTTTATTTCAAATTTATTGGCGGAGCGAGCGAGCGAAGCGAGCGAAGCGTAGCCTATAACGGACACCAAATTGCAAAATGTTGGTTGGTCTGTTGGTCCGTTGGTCCGTTGGTCCGTTGGTGTGTTGGTTGCACATTTTTAGTCTGGGTGGAGCCCAAACGAAAGGTGGGATTGGAATGAAATTTGGTACAACGCTTGATACCCCAAACAGTATTGCTGACCAAAATTTGACGTAAATCGAACAATTATTACGGGAGAAATAACAAATTTTCGAATTTATTTCTAACACTCACCATTGTAAATTTGGAATCGTGAATAGTTAAGGAATTCCGACGAAGCATACACTGTGCTGTTGGTAATCAAGTGAACTTTAAAAAAAAAGCCAAAATAAATCATCGTAGCTTCCTTACAGCTAACAATCTTTTTTGACATAACTCAACGAAATAATAACATTTGATCATAACACTTTAACCACTAGAGGAAGACAAGCAAATGGGAAAAAAACCAGAAGGATTCGTTAACGACTCACATTCGTTTCATGTAAACCAATGCTGCGTAAAAGAATGCTTCCAGGAATTCAGCCAACATGGCAACCAAAGTGGCGTTGACGCTATCATCGGGAATCTCAAATTTGAAACATCAAATCGCCGCTGCAGGAGGAAACCGTTCATATAATACGACAGTACACAGCAGACTACGTATTTATATAACATCACAGAACAATAATTTGGCTTCATATTGCAATTTCAAGATTTCTAGATTGCTATGGAAACTCCACTCTCCATCCCATGTTGCCAGAATAAATAGGCCTAACATCGAACCCAATAGGCCTAATTTCTCTACTGTTGTCGCTTACGAAACTAAAACGGGACTAACAATTAGGCTTAAAATTAGGATTTAGAATTATTTAAATTCTATGTTCACAGCCAAGCTAACACCGGCTGATCAACAATTGTAATAATTCCAATTAAAAAAAAAATATTAGCGTTTGGCGTTACAGTACGTGCCAGAGGTGTGCGCTTCAACATTGTCGTAGAAGGCAGCGTAGAGAGCCGCGGATGTTTCGAATCTTTTGATTGTTGTGAAGTACTATCGTTACTGGTGATTGTTTAGCTTGCAATTAAATGCTTTATTGTTAATATTTTAAATCTAGGACAGATACTCTGCAATAAATGTTAACAATGTAAGCATTATTGACGGTGGCACGTTCCTTGCCAGCTTAACCAGGGCGGCACGTTCTTTGCCAGCTTAACCACGGTGGCTAACGTTGTATTTTACAACGGCGGCGACGGCGCAAAGAAGCTGCAAATAACGAAACGGATACTAAATATGGGTGCAAACGAAAGTATCTTAAAATTAATATGAAACGTAGCCTAGCTAAAATGTAAAAAAACACCAGGAAAAAGCTTCAGCTCAACTGTAGCCGAATGAATATTGCCCCGAGCTTTATAAGAACCATTAGCAAACATTGCAAAGCCATTATAATGAGAGGAAATACAAATTTAAAATAAATTTTTCTTCGCTCCGCCTACAATAGGCCCAAAGCCTGTTTCCTAGTATTTAGTGTTTATTTTAATGACTTTACCATATTTGTTAATGCTCCTTAAAAATCTGGGAAAAATACTCACTCGGCTAAGTTTGGGCTCTTTGCCTTTTGGTGTGACGTACTGCTATTATTTGCAGGTGTCTTTATTTTAGCTTTTTTCTTCAAATAGGCCAAAGCTACGTATCATATATATTTTAATAGGCTTTCGTTTGCTCCATCACTTAGTGTCTGTTTAGTTATTTTTAGCTTCTTTCCACATCCGACACTAAAGATGTGAGCCATCGCCGCCGACTAAAAATAAAACAGCACGTTTGTTACAGTGGTGGGGCTACTGCCGCTAATAATTCTGACATTGTTTACAACAATAATTACTCCTGTACAAAGTGCCTTCCCTAAATTATAAATGTGAATAATAAAGCATTTAATTCTAAGCCAAACAATGATCAGAGCGATACTTTTTAACAATACTCAAAAGATTCAGCAGGTTGGCAATGCTGGCCGCTGGTCTACTACTTGACAACGCCACCAACGAAAATATTGAGGCGCACACCTCTATCATGCACAGCGACAGAGATATGAAAACCATATTATAATCTATCAGTAACGATCACAATATTGCAGGTCAAAAAGTGTTAGCTCTTAGGCATACTTTAGCCTTTAGGCCTAATGTTTAGCTTTTAGGCCTAATTTTTAGTTGTCATTTTTATTTCATAAGTAGCAGCTGCGTTTGAGATTGGGCTTAGTCATTAATGCTCCACGGCATCGATACTATACACGTTGCCGTGGTAACGAGGAATCGTTAAACTGTTAGACACAGGCATGTTGTTGTTTCGTGCTATGGTGCAAATACATCGTCTCATGTATAGTTTGATTTTATATGTATCACTTCGCCATGATACAATGATTTAGGTTTCATATTTGGGATTCCCATCGCTAGTGTAAATGCTAGTTTCGTTGTCATGCTGAAGGTAATCCCTCTAAACATTCTTTTTTTCAAATGATGCTAAGGTGTATCGTTAACGGAATCCTTTTGTTTTTTATGGTTGCGATGTTCCGGTAGTGGTTAAAATACGACAATCAAATGTTATTATTTCATTGAGTTACGTCGAAGAAGGTTATCTGCTAGAAAGAAGCAACCAAAATTTAATTTGCCGTGTTTTTTTTAAAGTTCACTTGACTACCACCAGCATGGTGTATGCTTCGTCGGAATTCCTTAACTATTCACGACTCCAAATGTACAATGCTGAGTGTTAGAAATAAATTCGAATATTTGTAATTTCTCCCGTAATAATTGTTCGATTTACGACAAATTTTGGCTCAGCAATACTAATTACGGTATCAAGCGTTGGACCAAATTTCATTCCAATCCGATCTTTCGTTTGGGCTCCACCCACACTAAAAATATGCAACCGACCAACTGACCAACGGACCAACCAACCAACCAACATTTTGCAATTTGGTGTCCGTTATAGGCTACGCTTCGCTAGCTCGCTCCGCCAACAAGGTAAGCAATTCGGCTAGTACCAATACTACAAGTATATATTTTTTTTCAATAAACTTTCTAGAAAAGCCTTGCTCCCTGGTTTATTGGTTTTCTTGGTTTGTCTTTCAGGTGCTGAGTATGTTACGGATATGGGCATACAAGCAAACAGTGCGTTCATCATGTTTAATGTATGAAACTCGAAGATGGGTGTAAGGATCATCGGTGCCTTATAGAATATTTTTAACCCAACGTGTCTTTACATTAAAAACGAGGCACGTTTTCCTTACAACTAGTGATAACTTGTCGGGTGTGGAGTGCTACTTACTTAATTTGGCTACAGCGCTAATCTTGACGACAGGAAATCATCTGCAGACAGTCTCAATAGTCATTTTTAAACCTTGAGTGGGGGGGGGGGGGGGAACAAATTTTTTTCAGGGTTTCGCACCCCGGGCCCCCCATCGAAAATTTGGTGTTAATATAATTGACCAAGACGTGCACAGTGAAAAAAAAAACCCCAGGGGTGTATGCTCCTTCCGAATATGGAGAATGTAGCAAAGCTTTAGGACAAAATGTATATTTTGATCAAGCACACGCTTATACACAGTGAAAAAAATCGCTTAAATGTAATGATTATGTCATGGCCTTCAAAAGAAAACCAGGTTTAACAATATATCTGCATGTTCATAATTTGAAGAAACCGATCGAATGTGGAGAATGCGTAAAACCATTTGGACGTAAAAAAGATTAGCGCAAGCCATTGTGGTGATTGTTGCAAAACATTTCCATATAATTATATGTTGCTTAATATACAACGCTCGTAACCATAAAAGAGAGCTGCCTTGTATAAGGCAAGGCATCAGGAATAAATCTAATTTAGAAGATAATTTCGTGATCACTGTCGGATAAACCTTTCGAAAGTGAAAAAGTGTGGAAAAGCGTTTGCGTACATTTCGGAGATATTCTAGGGAGAGCAGTGGGCAGAACAATAGACAGATATGATATATAATGGAGCAAGAACCTGGATAAATTGAACACTGGACAGAAATCATATAAGCAATAATGTATTGTGGCATGTCTTGCTCGGCCGAGTAATTGTGATCTTCAGATCTCAACTAAATGTTTAGTTCTTATCGTAAATGATCACGTACTTTTCGAGATTATAGTATATCAGGCAAATAAAAAGAATAAACTAACAAGCACAGCAACGTACGAAAGTGACTCGATATGTTATTATTCAAGAATTAGTTTCTTTTTTCACTGAAGTATAAAATGTAAGTGTTGGTTTCCCATACTGTTACAAAGCTTAACTCTGTTCTGGAACAAGACCTTCAACAATGATGCATAGAAAGTGATGTTCATGCACATGTCTTTGTTGTCGCTTATACAGCCACTACTAAAGACCTTGGTACACAACACGCAAGATTATTAAAATATGTAGTTTGTAATATAAATATGAAAACAGAAGCGTATAAAGGATTCCTTTAGACATGAGGCGATAGTAGAAATAATAATAGTAAGAAGTCAAAAAATGGACAAACACAAATAAAATGCGACTTTTCGATGCCTATTGCTCGGTGTTATCTGTAAACTTATTCAAAGCATGTAAAAGAATTCCTTTGCAAAGCATTGCTTTAAAAGAATTATTTTGCAATACGTAAAACATGCCACTGTATTACGTCATTGTTCCAATGTATGATGTGTTACAGCGCCTAAATCGGCCAATTTAAGTACTTCAAGTTCATCTGCCTCGTAAATGATTGAAAAAAAAATATTCGCTTTTAATGTGATGATAGCTCAATCACTAAACGTGTTGGTGTATACATCTAAAGAAGCTATGATGCTGCATCGAGTTTGGGCTTGGGACAAATTTTCACTATTTCAATTTATTGGCCACAATGCAAAGGAGGAGCGGATCACATAAGTTCGTCAACCCCGGTACACATTAAATCAATAAAAAGTTCTTGGCTCCCCTCTTCATGAACTCCTGATGAAATTTTTGTACGACAGACTTTCACCCCATGTGATAAGAATACAAGAATAAACAGAAGAAAGTGCACGAAGTACATGCTGACTTCTACCCGTTTCGCAAGGACATGAATACGTAATGCAACAAACCAGTTTTCTTTTTGTTCATTCCAGTGCACAAGTTCGGACTCATCCTGAAACCACCATTGTCCTCGATTTCTTTTTGCAGTTCTCACAAAACTGCTTACTTAACTTTCTTGCTTGCAAAAACCCATTCTCTTCTCTTTTTTCTTTAGTTTTCTTTTATCCACTTTCTTTTTTTTTTTTTTTTGCTTACATGGTATTTGTAAGTCGGTCGATGGCTTGACTTGTTGGATTCAATTAGTTTTCAAAACCAGAAAAGTAATCTTTCAACTGTCACTTCGCGTTTCAAGCAACTGTCGATATTTACCCAGTCAGAGTTGACAGTTACTAATAGACATTACAGCCTCGTCGATTTGTTGGCACTTTTCCGAAAACATGAAGCTGATAAAGAGCTTTGACCTAGGACATTCAGTCCCGAGGACTATTTCGCTAAAAAGGACGTCTTGATTTTGTTTGTGGGCAGAGAAGGATGGGAGGTCGGGGAGGGAAGAGAAGTGTAGGAGATGCTATAATGAAATCTAATTTGATTTGTTTTCCCAGAGAAGTAAGTAATTAAGTAAGTGATTTTATTAATTTCAGTAAAGACAAACAACACGGTGTTGAAGGGGGGGGGGGGGGGAGAAATGTTTGGCTCGAATACAAGAACAGAATTAAACGAAAGTGCTTTTCTAATTCTATTTTTTAAATCTATTTGAGAAAAACATAAATTCCGTGCTAAACAATAAAACTCAGCAGGTAACACGTTAAGCCACATTTAAAATATAAATAAAAACCAAAAATAGTAATAAATCCACCTGACAGTGAAACATGGACTTATAGCTTTTCCTTACTTTTACTATAATAACCATTTAAATAGTTGTGAATATTAGTAGCAGAAACCATCATGGAAAGAAAATAATGCTGTACGCTAACCAATAGCAATTAACGGCCAATTATGCCTTTTGCTTTAGTTTTAAATCCAACAACCATTTAATCTCTTCAGTGGTTAAATGGCTGCTGGATTCCAGGACGTACAGAACACATTTTGGTGCGAAAAAAATTGTAGCAGCACCCCCTTACCAATATCCTGGATCCACCACAAACTAACAGGAAACTATCTTAAAATATACAAGAATCTAGCTGTACACTAGCACTAAACTAGCGCGAAACTAACACGAAACTAGGCAGAAACTAAAGCGATGCTAAGAAGAAACGAATACGAAACTCATAAATAAATAAATAAATAAATAAATATTCGTTGCAGGAGCAACAGGACTAACAAGGGCTGAATAGCCACTAACTGTTAGCCTAAAAAAGATAAGGAGCCTGACCAGATTAGGTCAATTGTCAATAAAAAGTTGATGCAGTAAAAAATAGATTGATGCAGTGACTGCATGTCCAGTGCGAAGAAAAATAAAATCAATGGCTGCCACAAAATTGGGGCCTCTTGAGGAAGCGAGTCAGATCTATATTCATTAGATGGCGCTTGAATGCAAGTACCGTTGGTGCTATAACCATGTGCTCCTCCAGTGAATTCCAGACGGGGACCACCCTTACGGCAAAGAAATTTCTGCGGCAAGTCAATCGTGCCTTAGGTACGCTCAGTTTTAGGCTATGACCTCTCGTCCAATTTACAGTGCTGAGCTCAAATAAAGGAAGATCGACCGAAAGCAGACCACGCAGTATCTTGAAAGCCAGTAAAAGATCGGCCTTTAAGCGGCGCAACTCCAGTGATTCAATACCCATTGCTTTGAGCCGTAAATAATACGGCAAATGTTTCATTCCAGTTTGTGACTTTGTAAACCTGCGCTGAACCGACTCCAGATGGTCAATATCCCGCAGAAGATGTGGAGACCAAACCGGGCTCGCATACTCCAAAAGAGGTCTAACATAAACTTTAAAAGCACGCAGTTTTGTTTCAGTGCAGCCCGAAGTAAATATCCGCTGAATCAACCCCAGACGACGACCTGCATTCGCTGTAATATATGCACAATGAGTCGATGATTTTAAGCTTGAATCGAACCAGACACCCAGATCTTTTACCAAATTAACACCTGGCATGCTGATGCCCTCTATATCATAAATGTAGCCCAGATTTAGGTTACCAATATGGAAACATTTAGACTTGGCTTCGGAGATTAGAAGTTGCCAGTCCTTTGCCCACTGAGAAACATAGTTGATTTCGGCTTGGATTAGGTCATTATTTAAACTACTTAGGGTAACAGAATGCAGCTTGAGGTCGTCCGCGAATTTTGCCTGCTCAACAGATTCAGAGTTACAGTATAAATCATTCAGGAAGAGGACGAACAGAAACGGTCCCAACACGGAGCCTTGAGGGACTCCACTGATAACGTTAACTTCAGCCGAGCTAGTTGTCCCAAGAATAACCCGTTGGGTGCGTCCAGATAAAAATGCCTTGATCCACGCTAAAAGTTTTCCATCGAACCCATAAGTTTTAAGTTTAAAAAGGAGTTTACTATGCACCACCGATTCGAATGCTTTTTTAAAGTCAAATAGGATTTCGTCAGAAGGTACGCCAATATCCAATGCTTGGGTCCAGCAGTCTAATGCAGAAAGTAATTGGAGGGTAGAGGAGCGACCTGGCATAAAACCAAATTGGTCGTCCTTAATTAGGTGATGGTTGGTTGTGTACCAGAGCATCTTCTCACGAATAATTTTCTCTAACACTTTACAGGGGACGACCGTAAGTGCGATAGGTCTGTAATTGTGTGGATCAGCGGGGTTGCCCTTCTTAAAGATAGGTGTCACATTTGCCGTCAACCAAATGGAAGGCAATCTGCCAGAAGTAAGTGAATGCTTAAAGATGTAAGTTAAAGGACCACAGATTTGAGAACGGATTTCTCTGTAGAAGTGGGCAGAAAACCCGTCAGGCCCAACCGCATGGCTTGGTCTGAGGGTAGTGAGAGCTGAAAGCACGTCACTGGATTTAATTTCCACCGTGCTACAGGGGTCCCTGTCTAATTGATTATAAATACTCATGGTAGGAATAAAATTATTGTCGATGTTACCGTTTTCGGCAAAAATCTCGTTTAGGACAGATGCTTTAGCTGTCGTGTCAGTAATATAGTTGCCTCTCACCTTCAGGGGAGGTATAGATCTTGAAACACCAGTTTTTTGACGGAAAAAACGAAAAAGGGATGCAGGAGTGCCTTCAGCCAAGACCAAACATTCCTGTTTACGTTGATGGTTTTTTAGAGCCACCACATAGTTTTTTCGGTGCAAATTATATGTTCTTAAGATGTCAATGGAACGATTTGCCTTATAGCGCTGCCACAGGATAATTTTCTTCCGAGCCAACTTCCTAAGATCAATAGGGATTTTGGTACCCTTCGGACTCGAAGTACGGTTAGAACTGCACACCGCAACCAGGCGATTAATAACCTCCAGAAACCGGTCCCATGCTTCATCAACGGTACGAGCAGTTGTAATGGGTAACCAGTTGACAGTATCTAACTGACGCTTAAGATCAGTGAAATTAATAGTTCGTTTAACAAAAGTTGTCGCAGCAAGTGGGTTTAGCAATTGAACTCTAAAGTGCACCGTACAGTGGTCACTGAGACCAAGATGAGGACCAACCACCACATCAAACACAGTGCGGTCATCATCAGATACTAACTGCGTAAGACCATGGATGGCAATACCATCCAGAAAATTTTGGTGGACAGCGTTTGTAGCTCTGACTGACTGCCAGTTCACAGTAGAGAGGTTAAAATCGCCGATGACCACATTTGAGAAGTGAGGTTTAATGGAAGAGTTAATAAAGTCGCACATGTGTTTGACCTGCAGGTCATCGTATCCATCTGGGATATAACCGAGAATGAAATTTAGTTTTGATGAAATGAGGACTACTGTGATTGCCTCAGCCACACTAGACGTATTATCCAAGACTAGGTCAATACCCCTGCGGTAGACCACCATGACACCACCAGCACGAGTACCGCGATCTCTTCTAAAAACATCGTAAGGGTGGCCCCCAGTAACCATACAATCCGTCATGGTGGAATTCAACCAAGTTTCAACCACGAAAAGCAAATCAAATCTATGCAAAGCTAAAAGGGCATGGGAATCACACAAATTGGCAATCACACTTCGAGCGTTAAGCAAAGCACAGTTTAAGCCAAGAATTCTCCCGTCTGTAGGCGTACCCCTAAAAGTCACCTGGGCCGGGCTTAAACCCCCAGTAAACGTCCCATTTACAGTTCCAAGTTTCCCTGGCCAGACAGTACCCTCCCAAGCTCCTCCTGAAGAGCAATTTTTCCAGTATGTGTTAAGTGGAGACCGTCACGTGAGACCAAGCCCCTACCCAAGATAATTTGCTCATCGACAGAGATGTAATTACAGCCGGTGGCCATGCACAATTGCTTCAGTTTTGTATTCGTGCACACAACATCGTTATATCCGTGGTTTACGTTTTTGGCAAGTCGAGGGAACAAGCCCACAAATGTCAGTTTGGCCCTTGGTTTGAGCGAACGCACTGTTTGAACGATGTTAGATAGATGGTCCACAATGATGCTTGGAGAATCAACCAGAATATTATTTGATCCGGCAGTAACTATAATGGAGGGCGAATCCCCTGCAGACACTAACAACTCAGGAATGAAATTTGCTATTCGTTGCACATTGGCGCCCGGCAAAACCCATGTTCTTGAGCTGGCTTGCACCCCCCCACGAAGGGATCTTGCATGGGAATCCCCAACGATAACTGTTTGTATGTTCTCATTACTGCCATTGTACGAACGTGGAACTGCATTGATGTTATCCTGCTTATTACAAGCCTGCGGCAAACTTGAACGATTCTCGTGTTCCCGTGTTCTTGTTGGGTTATTATGTTCCAGGATTTAAATTTGTGCAGCGTTCCGATTCACACGTAGGGTTCTGTTATCTTCAAGCAATGGAACGGAGTTGCCAGGGGTAGCACGGGAGCCACACAGTTTCGGATTAGACGTTGGCTTTGTCCGACGATCACGCCGAATCGTCACAGTCTCAGGTAAAACAAAGGCCCCAGCTTCGAAGACTTCAGTAGATGGATTGCTCACATGAGCAGAAACTACTCGCAGTCTGCTGTCATTTTGCTTGTGCAATATGGTGGTCACAACAACTCCGCCCTTTGTCGCACCACCAGTTTCTGAGGATTCCATCAACGGGTGAAACAAATCCGACATCCTTATTTCGTGTTGTTTCAGTTGTTGTTCAACTTGATCATTCAAGAGGCTGGCATGTTGTAACAAAAGGTTTTCCATTTTTGATTCAAGGTTTTTTAAAGTGATATTGACTACAGCACTAAAGGCATCAAGAAACGACATGACTTTATCTGTAAAACCCTGCGAGACACTTTCAGCCGAATCCTCATTTGTGTGCTCTGGCAAGACATGGCTTGACGTTGTATGGCCAGAGGTCAACGGCTGAGTTGCACAGTTATTGCTGCAATTAATGCAACGAGTTTTGCTGCGAACTACCTCGCGTACAGCGTGTAATGAGTCTGAAATGGTTGCACTCAGCAAGTCAAGTTTACAATTTACTTCATGATTTGCCACCTCGGATTCAAGTCTTGAAATTTCCAGAGCGTTTTGGAAATAATCAAGTGGCATCTGCCCATTAATTGTTAGGGCCGGAGACAAGGGTGTATCTTGTTGAAGGTTAACGTCGATCTCTGTGCAGTCAGTAGTCAGATCTGACATTAGCATGCCATTGTTCGTTTTGTTCTTTGTATAATATAATGCAATACATAATATAATGCATAATATAATGCAATACATAATATGCAATAAACTCGCAAGACAATGACACATAACGAGCAAGAAACAAAACTAGCACAAAACTAACACGGTGCTAAGTTGCTAACAAGAAACGAGCAAGAAACTCGTAAGCATGAGACTAACTAAATGTAACTTAAGAAATTAACTCTTAACCAGTAAAAAGCAACACGCAATGAGCAAGAATCTAACAGAATAAAGAAACTAATATGACACTAACAAAAAATACTAGGAAGAAATTCACATAACACTAACAAGAAACTAACTAGAAAGCAGCAAAAAAATAAGTGGAAGTAACAAGACACTAGCACATAACTAGTGATGGGATGCATAGCAACAAACGTAACTCTCAGAAAAATAAGCTCGTAGGCTAATAGGAAAATAAACACACAAAATGAGCAAGAAGCTAACACGAAGCTAGCAAGCTTAAGTGCGTACTAAACTAGCAATACTAACACGTAACTAGCAATAAATTAACTCGTAATTGACAAAACGACAACACGACGTGAGCACGAAATCAACTTGACGTAAAAAGAACGTAGTATGAAACTAACCCACAGCAAGAACCTAATTTGAAAGTAGACAGCAAAACTAGCAAAAAACTAGTTGTAGTAAGCCACCAACACGAGAAACTAGCACGAGTCTAACAGGAAACTAACATGAAGCAAGCAGCATGGAGCGAAAGGTGGAGCCTCAACCCTCATACAGCTTGAAAAAAAAAACAATTATTTCTATGACTGGAACCCGTTCTTGGTATAATCTTATTAAGGAAATGGAAGGAAAAAGTTTAGTATAGATAGTGCGACTGGTTTTTTTTTGTAAAACATTTTTATAAACATTTTGATAAACATTTTGATTATCATTTTTATAAACATTTTGATAAGTGTCCACCACTGACTCAAGGCATTCATGGGCTAGACTACCGCTGCACATATTTAGCTTATTTGTTGCATTTGTATATCAGTGATTTTCAACCATTAATTGAAAGACGTGACGCGCGTGTTTTTAGCCATCATAATTATGTGGCTATGCTTCAAAACTTGATGTCTGCTTCACGTTGTGTCATTTTTCATTTCTGATTAATTTTTCTAAATATAATTTCTCTGAATGAACTGTCATTAATACCACCACGACAACAAAACTGCATCAATGAGTTTAATAATCAGTACACATAATGAAGCAAAAGTCTGGTCTCAACGCAAACAACATTAGATATAATAATTCTCTGATAATTCTGAAGGCATGTAATTTATAAATAAGTCAGATAATTGTGAAGCACACGCAGACATTTACAATGATTTTGAAAGCAGAATTCAAGGTCATCTGCATTGTATCTCAGAAACGGTACAAGATGCAGTCAGGGAATTTACAAAGCAGTGGGCCAGTCAGCATTTCATTATAAATATGTTTTCATTATTGACGTACGAACATAGACTCTATGCAACATTATTTGCGTTTAAGACCACTCTTTTGCCTTACATTTACGTTTTCGCCTCTTTCATTCAATATTCTAAATGGGATTAAGAGGGAGTGCAACCCCTTTGGTTATCTCAATTCTGTCTACTAGATGGCGCTAGTGTCTACAACGTATTTCAGTTACGATCTATTTCCACTTTTTCTCAATTATTTTCCAACGGAATAGTGTCATTCTTGTTTCTAATGAAAGAGAATCGTCTTGTCCAGCGAGGTGTGGAGGCAAAATTATCTAAAATATATTTTTGTACTTTGGAGCAATATTTTAAGGTTGGCTGATTGAAAGATAAATAAAAACTGTAAACGTGATATCCATCCGATATCTAGGAATTAAATCCTTTTCCCCATTAAAAAAGTGTTACTGATTTAAAATTAAACAACAAAATACCATTATATGCAGGTGTTGTTTGAAAAAATCGTACTTACTCTAATCGGATTCGAACGCTGAACAGGTGTTTCATCTGACGAGGCATGTTGACAGAGAAGGGCTGGATAGCAGTGCCAACGCTCGTCAGATCCGTGCGTTCGGAAATCAGAGCTAAATGACGTTTCATATATGTATGGCATGCTATCGACTTAAAACTGTGGCATAATAATTCATTGATAAATTTTGCAGCCGAAAACCCATCTTTCCCGTTCTTGGATTGCATTAGTTGCCCGAAAGAGTGGGAGAACTAGAAAGTAATAGTACGTTTATGTTCTTGTACCGTGAAACCTGGATAAAAACAAAACCTTGTTCAAAAATGATTTATAATATAATATATAATATCACATAATAAAAATTTAACCACAAATGTGGTAAGGTAATTGGAAGGGGCATAGCCAACCCTATACTAAATAATTAAAACATGTCAAGATTAAAATCTAAAAAACACAGATAATAGCTAAAAAGACATGCAGAGAAACCTAAAATG
>JAHWFP010133386.1:0-10810 GCA_023313725.1 Lithobius niger
GAATTGTTTCAAAGTGGCCAGCAACAATCGACTGCATGCATAAACGTCAAGTGTGTCGTAAAAAAGGGGTTATATGATTGAATTTTCACTTGATAAATTGTACACGGATAAAAATTGATGATTTTTAATTGAAATAATCAAATGTACAATTGAGAAAATTGCATTTGAATAAGTGCTGTTGTGCTTTACGAATCATATATTTAAAACGTAAAGCACAACAGCTCTTAAACAGATGCAATTTTCTCAATTGTACATTTGATCATTACAATTAAAAATCATCAATTTTTATCCGTGTACATTTTAACAAGTGAAAATCCAATCATATAACCCCTTTTTTTTACGGCACACTTGACGTTTTTGTTTTTAACATACATATATCGATATATATGCTATAAACGAATACTAACACGACTTAATACGCAACGAGTCACACAGTAAAGAGTGAGAATACACTATTTTTTAGTAAGAAAGCAAAAACCAACGGGTCTGAGAGGTGCTAGAACCCAGTATCACCTGTTTGGGGTCTTGGTGTTCTACCAGCAGCTCAAACAAACCGAACTCTGGCTACTGCTTCCAGTCAAGCTATATAAGCTGTTCAAATTTTCTCATTGGTGGATTAAGGAAAGAAAGCAACTGGCTACATGGCCTCCAAACTAGAATTATTCATAATAAACAATAAATTAAAATATCCACAAAGTTGAGTAGAGGTTGCTTGAATAAAGAATTTTCTGCATAACATTAGAATCTATTCACCTATTCACCTATTGTCAGTCGTTTCTTTCTCCATAGGGTGGTTGGCAATGTTTATGAATGGTTCCTTATAGTTTCAGCTATTTTTACATAATGCTAGTGCTCTAAAATGCTTTCATCTATGTTTACAACGGGGTGACCCTCAAGTATCGGGTCAAGGTAATTAACTTTGTGCTCATCTCATTACTCTGTTCGTGGGGCTGATAACCCCGTTTGGGTTCGTGTCCCTAAACGCAAAAACAAACAAACAACCGGTAGATTATATTGATATAGAGGCCGTTACTTCTTCTTCCTTCAGATTTGTAAACTCTTGGAACTGTTTATTTAAAGGTTTCTGAAAACCGTGACTGCTGAAATTTTAGTTTTATTGATTTGGTCCACACTGTCTGAAGGTAATGTTGTGGCTCGGGAAACTTGGTTTAGAATTTTGTTCTGCAATAAGTAAAAAATAAAACAAAAAAGAAACGTGGAAGGTAACTAAAAAAAAAAACCTGTGTGGTTTATGGACGTGGTTATAAATTTAAACACTAAGCAACCAGGCAATTTATTTATAAAATTTTTTTTTAGCTAACCACATTTCTAACGCATGAAAGCTCAAACCTTGGAGAGTGACGTAGTCAGCCTAAAGAAGTAATATTTTGCAATAATAATCATGCTATTTTTGTTTTTTAGAAGGCTTATTTCATGTTTTTTTTTTTTTAGTTTTTGTTAAATAAATTCTCAAGATTTTAGAGAAAGAGGTTTGAAATTTCCACCATTGAAGAGCTAGTTTCGAACTGGTTAAAGTGGTTTGCTGGACACAAAATGGTTTCATGATTCATAAAATAAAGTTTTTACCACAATAATTTAAGGCACCCCGCACCTGCCAGTAAACCAAATGTCTAACTTCGAGTGCAGCCCAATCGTTCATTTTTAAATACTGGGTGGTCCACAAAAAAAACTGACGACCCTAAATTTCCAAAGTCCAACTTTTCTAGTTAGCACCCCTCTGAACCAGGAGAGGACAGACATCAAAGCAACGAAACGGGATGATTTCTGTCCTCTCCTGGGGTTCTGAGGGGTGCTAACTAGAAAAGTTCGACTTAGAAAATTTAGAGTCGTCAGTTTTTTGTGGACTACCCTGTACACAGCAGTTTCATTGGGTACAGTAGATGTTTCAGACGAAGGGGAAGCTAGTGGACAAGTTACCATATCGGCAAAGGTGGTACCGCAGTGATCTGGTTTCCCCAGTTCAAATCATATGTCACCTGAATGAAACCTACGTGCAAAAAGGTGGATTACAGTACTACGTTATTTTGCGTGTATAATGTTCGCTGATGGTTTATTATTCCTGTTTACCTTTATAAGTTATTAGTTTTCTGTTCTTTCATATTGCCTACCACACTGAAGACAAATTGTTATTTTTTACGGTCTTTTCAGGAATTAGTAGCTGCTGCATTAGGTGCGGTTCTGCAGGTAGCTGCAGGTGGTCTTGTTATTGACGTTGTTAAAGATTATGGCAGCTCAGAAGGGGCGAATGCTTTGAAAGCGTACGGAGTAAGTAAACCTTAACCTTTCGATAACTACAGCTGCTGCATTAGCTGCGGTTCTCCAGGTAGCTGCAGGTGGTCTTATTGACGTTGTTAAAGATTTTGGTAGCTCAGTAGGGGCGAATGCTTTGAAGGCATATGGAGTAAGTCAATCTTAACTTTTCGATAACTACATCTGTTGGTCATGGTGGCTGAATGGTGGCAGAGCTTTGAGCAAGGGACCGGTCATTATTTATGGTGGGGAAAGGAAGGATTGAAGTCATGACAGGTAAAAACTCAATGACCCTCACCTTCCCCGGGACTCTTCGAGCCCCTGAAAAAATCTTAACCCCCCCCCCCCCCCCACCACCAGTGCCCAAAATTAATTTGGACCCTCACACAAAAATTAAGCTTTTCTCATGCCTATGTGAGGGTACCCGATCGATGGATTGTTTCTGTAGCCAAATTAAATAAGTAGTGCTGGGGCCTGTTATGGAACACGTGATGCAGCATTTCTGAAGAGCGTAAAAGGCTGATTAAAAATACAATATCTCGAAAACATTCAAAGATATGTTTTTTAACCCCTTCCGTATCGAGATTCAGAGCAATGCAGTACTTTTGATATGATAAATCCAAAGAATGTGACGCTCCCTTGATTTTAAGAATTAACAGTCAGTAGGCAGACTGACATGGTACTACTGTGCAAGAAATTATAGTTCTATATAATTCTAGTTCCATTTTCAAAACTACAATGATGCATTATTAATTTCGACTCGGTAACACTGACGTTACTCGAGCAAACATTACATAACAAACGGCGCACATTTCATCAGGAAATAATAAATTTACTAGCTGAGTATAAAGGACCAAACTTTACTATCAAGCACCACGCCAGTGGTCCTGCCGCCAAGTTTAATATTCGTCACACTTCATTGTAACTTCATTGTAAGAAAGTCATTGCTTAATTCTTGCATGGTTGTTGGATGGCCACTAGCTTTTGGTACTTTAACAAAAACCAGAACTGAGCGTGTTTCACGATGGCGAAGATAAATACATATGCGGCGGAACAACTTGAAAATAGTTGAGAATGGTCAGTGTTTGTGCCCTGACAAGCAATAGTTGTATTTCAATCATGTGCATAAACTGTATCAATGTCATAAAAGTGCGTGAAGATCGTTGATTTCAGCTGACTACTGACTACTAATTCTGCTCATATAAAATAAATTATGCGACTGATACGAATGAAATTTGGAATTCAACACTCTTTTAACATCAATGCGTGCCTTTTATGGTTTGACGTTTGTGGAGGCATTAACTAAAAAGATTGCAATTATTTGTAATGCTATTTTTCGTATGTTGGAAAAACTCCAACGGTGATTAAAATAACTATTACTCGTTATTAGTGTTAATGAGTAACAATGCAAACGGACGGCCAGAAATAATCGGCAACACATCATTGTCGATAAAATGGACGTGCTAATAGGTGCGTCGCAAGAAATTGCTCGTCTCCCACTACAGGTTGCAGCGACCATTTCTAGGTTGCGATTAGGACATATTAGGCTAAGGGGTCATGCATTTCGTCTAGGCTGGGCACTGACACCGCGGTGTGACTGTGGAGCAGTTGAAACGGTTAAGCACTTTATTTTGGAGTGCCCGCTTTATGAAACTAAACGGCAGATCATTCTTGGGCAATTTGGATTTGGTGACAATATGTGGAGCGTCTGAGTGTTCAGTTGGACTCTGATGAGTTGGAGACGTTGGAAGGCTTTGTGGCTTTTTGTAAGCCAACGAGGAGAGATGCATGAGTGTTAGTGTAAGTTATAGACTTAAGGTTACTGTGTAAGCGCATGGCTGTTGGCCAATGCTTAATAAATTAACTGAGCAAAAAACGGCTATGCCATTTAGGAAAAAAAATACATTAGAGCTCGTATCCCCATACTCACAGCGGCCGTGAAGGTGCACGAATAAAAACGGATTAGAGTTCACTCGAACGCAACGAACTATAATTTGAACTCCAATACCAGGGAACACGGACTGTTTTTGATCAATAGTTATGTCAGAAAGAAAGCCCAGTTTATGTTTGAAAAGTTTAATGTTTCAGTGTTTGGGCGTGCACGCTTAATTTGTTTATTATACAGACCTTTTTTAAATATTTTTCTGTGTTAGTTGTTTCATATTAAATCTGTTTCGTGTGAGTGGGTATATGTGTATTTTAAGTGCATTTATAATTTGAGAAACAAGTAGACTCCTATAGTTTGTTCCACATTATGTTTGCAGGCACGACATTTTAACTTGGTTAAACTTACTGTTGTCACAAGAAGATTACTCATTCTACACCGGTTTTCTTGCAGATATCATGCATTCATAAGCAATCCGTCTCGTGGGTAAAAAAATACATTTACTTCCCAACAATTGGCGTTAAGGTTTCATTGACTGTCAAACTTTGTTACAAAACACAATGGCAACTACGCCTGCCAATATAACAATCTCTTATCTTACCTACGTTTGATACATCATAAACAACATAGTACAGGGCGTATTTCACACAAAATTCCACCGTGGAATTCCATTCGTCTACGAGCGGATCAACCGCGAATACCTCATGGCGGCTTGGTCAGGCGGAAGTAGCAGACGCGCTTTGAATTCTGGGATACATTCGCGAGTCACGCTTGCCATCGAAGACTACGCACTTTGGCTATGCATTTGAGCTGGGAGTTGCTTATCCACCCAAACACAACTCAACTCCTATGCTTCCAGACTGTGTCAGGTCGAATGGAATGTGGCATTGTTGGCGGACCAGGTCAGTAGTTGAGGTTTTCTGTGTTACATACCTCGTTCCATCGAGAGAATCGAGAAGGTGGGATTGGGGGTCTTTGTCCCGATTCTAAAACTGAGTGTTTGTAGTGTTATCAAATGATCTCTCTCTGTTATCATCACTGAACTGGTTGCCATATCTGTTGCGAGTGATATTTGTTTGGACCTGAGCTTACGAAGTTTTGCAGTTTACTCTGATTCGGCATAGTATTCAGTTCCTGAAACGTTCTTTTGAGCGATTGATTGTTTGTCACCTGTTAGTCCTTAAAATCAAGTGGAAATTCTTTCAGGTGCAACGATTTGGTGATGTTAGGCTTCTGTTGGTCCCAATTTATGGTGGAGTGTTCGGGAACGAGGTTGCTGATGAAACTAGCCCATGTGGGATATGCTTTCCGGTGGCAGTCAGTTACTATCCATTTAATACCGAAAGACCTTCGCTCTTTTGTGACCGAGTGATCTCGTAGTTTTGTCCTGATGAGTAGAATGCGTATGCAGGTGGAAACGGGGGGACACTATACGCTCTACGCCCGTCTTTTCCTTTCCGGAAAGTCCTTGGGTTGCTGTTCAGGAGTGTGGCTGGGATAATGTCTCATTTACGGATTTGGAACTCCTTTCTACGGACTTATACCTATCGTATTCGGTGACCCTCGTCCCCTTCTTGCACATGCTGCGTTTTTGAGTCAGTGGTGCACTTTTTATTTGATTGTCCACTGCACACTGTTTTGCGCCATTCTCTACTGATGAAGTTTGGCTTCAATGATGATTTACAACAGACCCTTGGTGTACCACCCCCCGACTCTTCTTCACAAGCACTCCCCCGTTTCTGCGTTCTGCCGCGAAGTGTTAAGTTAGGCTGTGTGTAAACAAACGGGTGTGCATGTGTTGTGTGGCTTCTATCGAGCTGGGCCTTGCAGAGTTGGGATTGCTGGTTTTGTATCTGGTTTTGTTATCTGCCTCAGTATTCAGTTTAGTACTGAGCACATGGCTTCAGGCAGCTTCTCAAATAAATCCGTTTGGCTTTTGGAGTTTCAGCTAAAAGCTGACAACATTTATACAAAAAGCCAATAGGTTATCAATTTCGAGGCTCTCAATGGGCCTCGAAATCGTTTTCTATGCTGAAATTGTTGCACCCGAAATGGTTTTCATTTTTTTTATTGTTATTGATTTGTTGTTATAATTGTTTTAGTTTTCTTCCGAATATTGTTTCTATGCCCACTATACAAGAAAACAGTTGCTCTAAAAGTGGGTAATAAGATGAATGCTCAGTACTTGCACATTGTACAAATTTCCCTTCCCATTAATGTTTATACATTTTTCTTCTGACAATAGATGGTAAGGGAACCTAAATGATCTCAAAATAAAGCTTCATCACTTTTTTTTGTGTGGTGAAATTCCTAGAATACTAACGTGCGTCATGTAGTGGACGATGTTAGGAACAGAGGAAATAGGTTTTTCTCTACCTTTGATCGTTCCATTGTTTTAAAATCGTCATCATGATAAAATGATCCTGGGATATCCTCTTTGAATTACTCCAGCTAAATTGTCCCTCACATCGTCATGGGGCAGATAACCCAGTTTGGGTTCGTGTTTTGTAAAAATAAACAACAACGACAACAACAGCAAAATGACCCACAAGACGGACTACAATGGGTGGACTGACTGAAACTAAAACAAAGAACTGTATATTATTGGTATATCATTGGTGTTCATAAACATCTAAAATCTGAGGAATGTACGTTGGTGTTTTAAAAAGTAAATGTCATCTAAAATCTTCTAAAATGTATGCCTGTATTTAAAAAACATCTAAATATATAAAATTTGCTGAAATGTATGTATGTGTTTGTTTAAAAATATCTAAATGTTAACTAAAATCTTTTTTTTTTCAGGCACTGAGCATATTAAATGCGGTTGTTTACATTGTTCACGGGTTCTTCTCCTTCAAGAAGAAATAATCATCATGTTGTTTACTTCACGAATCACTTTTTCCCGAAAACGTTTATTAATTTTGTGTGATGATGACCACACTGTGTGCATGACCTATATTTTGGTCCCAATGTATTGCAGTTTGAAAGGAAGAAAGAGCGTTTGTTGTTCCTATGCAAGATTTTAGAAACGTTTAAATTGAACTGAATGTGTAAGATTTATAAAAAAAAATTTTTCATAGTATATTCTGCGTTCTTTCATCAGTGCAAAACCAGTGTAATGTTTTCTTACATTAATAAACAACCCATTTAAAAGAATTCCGTTATACGTGCATTATTTTAAGCTAGGTTAAGATTATAGAGACGCAACGGCATCACTTTTCAAATCTATTAGCAGCTTGGTAACCTTTTCAGCCCACCACTGTAAAGTTTACAGAACCTGGTTAACTTTTAAAAAATACATAGCACACCTTTTTACTACCCATCTTGTCACTAAATACCACCATAGGAATGAATCACTGAATGTTCTATGATGTACAAATAAATTTCGATAGAATGATTCGAAATATCTTTAATACAATCTACATATTATATGTATAATACGGAGCAGGCGGCCAAGTCACCGGCCACGCCATTCCGTCGTACAATCAAGTACCCCACCCTGTAGTGCCATCTGTTGACGGGATTAACCTTTCAATTCGGTGAAAGAGTGTATGGGGGGACACGTATGCGAAACCGGGAGGGGGCAGGAGTTTGCGGATTGGGGGTTAAAGTAATTGTGGGGGAGAGGGCATATGTGGGAGCCATTCACATGTTCAGTCTTCGGTTTGATAAATTTAAAACTAAGGACCAAACACCTGGAGGGAGGCGTGGGGGGGGGGTATGCAGCATGCGCACAGCACAACTAGTTTAATATAAAATGTAGCTTGTTTGAAAATTTCACAAGTACGAAATAAAGAAATTAGAAAACAAAAACTAACTTATTTGTGCCTACGGTTGTAAGGTTTAATTGGGCCAACAGCGAAGGAACGCAAAGGAACTAAGCTAACATACAAGATACCATAATGTTGCTGAACTATTAGCACGCATGAAACCTTGTGTTTTTTGTTTTTATTTTTTTTTATTTTAGGGAGCACGAACCCAAACTGGGTTTTCTGCCCAACTATGACGAAAGGGACAATTTAGTTAACAAAATCATTATTGCTGTCCTCAACCATTGCAACCACCCAAAAACAACACCGCAATCTCAGAAAAGGGGGCCCAGTAATTATTTAATGCATTATTACGTCAGGTTTCAATACAATGTAGATTAAATCAGTGCCTAACTTTTTTAATATTTAGACGTCCAATCAAAGAAATAATAATATAAAACGGCTTTGCTTCGCAGTGCTCAGATTATTGAGTAATTCAATTTGGGTTCGTGTTCCCTAAAAAAAGCAAAGCAAAAAAAAAAAACAGAAATCTTTTGAGTAATATATATATTACTAGTTGTGCCCGTGCGGGTGCTGCGCCCCCCCCCCCCCCCACCGCCTCCCTCCAAATGTTTAGTCTTTGGTTTTAAATTTATCAAGCCGAAGACCAAATATGTGAATGGCTCCCACATATATACGCCCTCTCCCCCACAATTACTTTAACCCCCAATCCCCACACTTCTGCCCAGTCCCGGATTCGCATACGTGTCCCACTATACACGCTTGCCCGCCTCCCCCTCCCCGAAAACGTCGCCTCGTGACATTCTCCCTTTGGAGCAGCCCCGGAAAAATCGCATGCGAGTGTTTGACTGAAGGCTAAAAAAAACCGTATCACTGAGAAATCCAGCATTCAGTAAGCACGTAATCCAATGTTTAAGTTAATCCTTTGAAACAATTCTCCTCGGTACCGTGCATGGCGACATTGTTGCAAGCAACGATTGTTGCCGCCCACTTAAGAACAATTCAACTCTTTTCTTGAAGTGAACATTTAGGAAATAACTGCGCCTTTCCATCGTATCAGGCTGCCAATTTCGAGGGCCTCGAAATGAAGAACCAATCGTCGTTTGGTTTAAAGTTGTCTGGTTTAGTAGACACGGGTTGTTTTTTTTTAAGCTCAAACGCCGACAATGGCACAGTCCACGCGACTAAAACTTTGTTGGTCGCTTAGGTACCACAACAATACCAAAAAAAAACGAACCCAAAAACGGTGCTACAGGTCTAGTAAGTGGCGCCATCGCTTCGAAGACTTTCGAAAGAGTGTTATAACCCGAACTTGTAGTCCAAGGTAGTCAATAGACGGCGATATGGCAGGTTTGGTAAGTGGCGCCATCTGTTCGAAGACGTTGGAAAAGTGTCCCAACCTGAATCTGAAGGCGAATCCCGTCAACAGATTGCACTACAGGGTGGGGTACTCTATTGTACGACGGAAAGGCGTGGCCAGTGACTTGGCCGCCTACTCCCTATTATATATGTAGATACTCTAAATTTCGCTTGCACCAAATGAGACGCGAGGGTCGGGAGACACGGAAAGCAGTCATTATGACAGCCAATCCAAACGCAGAATTTTAATGTGATAGAACTCGCATGTTCATTTTTTTTCACGGCATTGGTGAAAACTGTTATACGTGTTTGCATTCTTTGCACGGTAGCAATAAAAAGGGCGAGTGGCGGTAATTTGAAGGGTGTGCGTATTAGTAGTAACAACCAGTTACAAACGAAATATTACGGCTTGTATTGTTGACGGAAAATTCAGGGCAACAACCTATCATGTCCAACAGAAACGTTTAGTGCGACAACAATGTGACAATATGGTGTCCTACAATATGGATTGAGCTTTAGTCCCCACTCAGCCAACAGGGGGAAATCAAAAGCTACGGACTAGCTATAAAAACGCAGATGAAGTGCAAACCCTTCCATTGACTGGGAGGCCTGGTTAGGCTCCTGACTCTAGCCAAAAAGCTACCACAAAAGAATAATTCTTTTGCATATTACACATGTTAATTGCAAACTGAAGGGATAGTAGCATACTATGGGTAGCCGGTTCGAACTGGGTAGCCGGTTCGAATCTGGGTCATGCCACTCTGACGAAACGTAAGTGCATAAAGGTGGCTTACTGAACTACATTATTTCTAGTGTATGATTTTCGCTGTTGGCTTATTTTCAGTTTTCCTTTACAGGTTAAGTGTAGAAGCATTTCTCTGGACTAATTTAAAAATAGCATTCTGCATTGACAAGTTTCAAGTTGTGTGATAAAGGAGGCATGAATTACGTATGGTCTTGAAAAGATTGTAACTATTCTTTGAAACTACGTGTGGCTGATCCATGATCCGTGATGATCGATTGATTTTTTATTTAAGGAATGCATATTGGCACCAGTCCCACAACTAGCATTTTCCAAGAAGGGGTGCAAGGGTAAAATTGGGGCCTCTTCTCACTGACTAAAACAATTATGGGATCAGAGTTGCCTCATCACGACCAAACAGCTTTGAGGTCATCGTGATTTTGGCCTTTCTGGGCTCCCTGCCTCACGAATTTTATGGCCCCTGCATCATGCGCCCCGGTGCCTTGCAATCTTTGCACCACCCTTAATGCGGACTGATTGACACTACTAAAACGGTTCTAGTCAACACGTTCATGCCCTTTGCACCACTTTTAAATCTGGCACTCATTGACACAACCAAAACAGTTCGAGTCAACATGTTCATGCCCTTTCGCCGCCATTAATTGAGGCACTCATTGGCACTACTAAGTCATTTCGAGTCAACATGTCCACGCCCTTTCCATCACCCTTAATTGTAGCACTTATTGACACTACTAAGACAGTTCGAGTCAACATGTCCATGCC
>JAHWFP010133387.1:0-11888 GCA_023313725.1 Lithobius niger
GTTTTATCACCTCACAAATCCACTTCCCCAATTTGAATGCTGTCATGGGGAGTGGAACTACCTTTCCAGTGCGCTTGTCTACTTGAAGAATAGCGCAGTAGGAGGCACACTTTGCTTTCCACTGTGTTTTGTGGTTTGGAACTACAGTTTTTTTTTTCCAAATAGTGACGGAGAGCTCCGACTGGACACTGAGTCTTTTCCGTCCCCTAACGCTTCCTACTTTGATGGGTTTGGGAGGTACATCAGGTCTGACATTTTTTGCTCTGGACTGTGCAAGGGCAATACGAGTTACAGAATTACAATCTTTCGAGAAGCGAATATGATCGTCTTCTCTTGGGAAGGCTGCTAACTCGCTCTGTTTTGCTTTTGTTTTGTTGTTTGTATTTAGAGTAACACGAACCCAAACTTAGGAAGACAACTTAACAATTAAACAAAGCAATCGTACATTATAAATCAAAAATTTAGGTAAAAAAGAAGGACGACCGCAAGAACCCCCTCCCCCCCCCCAACAAAGAAATCGGGCGCGCGTGTTAATTCTTCGGCCAGAAAAAAGTTGATATTGGCACATTACTGCCTAGCAAAGTTGAAATTGGCACATTGTTGCCACGACTAACAAATTACTCTGTGCGGTCATCTCAGCGGCAAGTCTTAAATGACGTCATGCATGAAGGACAGGGTTTTCTTTCATACCCTACGGATCGTTCAAGCCAAAGCGATAGACTAGGATTGGGGACGGGCAGTGAACGAGAATACTCTCGGTATTGTAATGCTATAATAAGGGAGGGGGAGGGGGCAGTACGTCTGTCACCAGCGAGCTTATGATTATGCATTAACTGAACCAAAAAGGTACGTTATTTTGGGTTCTTCGGAATGGAAACCGAATCAGTTTCTGAAAAATCTTGCAAAAGGAGGAGGAGTAGTTCGTCTGTTGCAGGATGGGAGGGAGGGAGGAATAGTGCGTCTGTTACCATTAAGAATATGATTACTCATTAACTGGACTTAAAAGATAGGTTTCTGGGGTTGTTTGTCATAGAGACCGAATCAGGGTCAGCATTTATTTCAACTATCCATCCAAATTTAACTACATGCAGCAAAGGGGAGGGATGGAAGAAGACGGGAGAAAATAGGAGGGGAGATGACGGAAGGAAAAAGAGAATATTACAGGAAGAAAAATTGCCTGTCGCAGTCAACGTTTAGACAAGATCGACAGTCTTCGCCAAAAACCCCGGGCGAAGCCGGGTATACGACTGCTAGTAAACCAATAAAACAGAACCACTGTACAACTATTATAGACTGAAACTCATCTAACAATTACAAAGCAAAATCGGTAGACCTCATTCTCACATACGACCTGAATTCGCACGCAACACGCCACTACATTCTTAAGAAATTGGTAGTTTGGCCGGCCTCCTTTGGGCGGACATACCCCTAATAGGGAGATCCTGTTTAAAACTAGACCCTGGAAATTCTGATGTTTGCTCACCGTCGCCTTTTTCGCATGACAATGTATTCTGTCTGTTAAGGTTCAAGAGGTTTTAGCAAGCGTTAACCACTTCATCTACCCGAAGAAACCCTAAGGACCCGGGCCCGGACTCCCAGGCGGTCAACCACCCAGGTATCAATCGGGCTGCTTAAGTTCGATGACCTGACGAGAACCGGTGTTTCCAGCACGGCAAGGCCGCCTGATAAGTAGTGCACGCAAAGAAATGAGCGTGTAGCAATGATTAAACACGTTATAATCTACTTTTGAGTGATAACTACAACACTTTTGCACTTATGCATCACTTCAGGCACATTTGCAACCCTCATTTTAGGAAACGGCACTTCACAAAAATTTATTTTTGTAGCCCTTCCCAAGCGAGGTGTATCAAGTGTACGAATCAGAAAACAAAAAAGAACTCGTTTCATGCTTAAGATAAGGTTTAACTATACGAAGTCAACACAGTAGAGGGAACAGAAATAAACTTTCCTGTAAGGTTTCAGGTACACAGTGTTGCTTTAGTGTTTAGTCCACGTGAAACCTTACTACTGTAGTTTAACGTTTTTACCGGTTTTTTACTTCTGCACACGATAAATCAGCTAATGAATGGTGGAATTATTGTGCTTAATGCAGCTCTACAGGTAATTCAGGGTTCGTGCGAGTCCGTGAAAGCCTGGGACTGTACAGAAAGAGAAAACGTGCCTGAAGAACACTAAAAAAGTTAGCCAAAAAAAGTAGTGGCCTTACATTATTCTTCCTGTCTTTGGCCATGAAAAGCTTTGAAATTTGGGCTCTGGCTTTAATTGTATTTACGCATATAATGGTTGGAGACAGCAGTAAGGTTTCACGTGGACAAAACATTCCATCCACATTGCAGTATCCGAACCTTACAGGAAGGTTTGGGTAATTATATAGAACAACGCCTTTTCAAGCTATCGACATAATTCAATTACCTGTCTATTCCTTTCGTCGTTGCGGTTCACAAAATCATAACGAAAACTTGCGCAAACGCTTTTTTCTTTTATAAAATAAGTTTTAAAACATGTTAAAACGCAATTGACAACCGTGGTAGGCCACCATAACGCGCGACGATGGGAGCGTAACAAGAAAACCTGATTTCGACCAGAACATTAGTAAACGGAAATTATCTTGTTCATTTGCGTCGGCATGGCTGAAGCGGTGATTTGTGATGGATGCAAAATGTCGTTCTATTTCTATATCAATATTTCTTTACAGTGTGAAACATCGTCCGCAGGGGCGCGCTTCGCGCGCACTATTATAAACATCGAGAATTTGTGTAATCAGAAATAGTATGACGCAAGCATTTGTGAAACAACCAAGTGTCATAATTTGTTCCTTGTGTCGCAAATGCTTGCGTCATACTTTTTCTGATTAGACAAATTCTCGATGTATATAATAGTGCGCGCGAAGCGCGCCCCCGCGGACGGCATTTCATACTGGAAAAAAAGTTGTCCCGGGAAGGATATAATTTCCGTTTACTCATTTTCTGGTCGAAATCAGGTTTTCTTGTTGCGCTCCCATCGTCACGCGTTATGGCAGCCTAACCACGGTATTCAATAGCGTTATAGCCACTATAATAGCGTTGTAACGTGTTTTAAAACTTATTTTATAAAAGAAAAAGGAGTTTGCACAAGTTTTCGTTATGATTTTGTGAACCACAACGACGAAAGGAATCGAAAGGTAGTTGAATTATGTCGATAGCTTGAAAAGGCGCTCTTCTATATAATTACCAAGGTTTGTTTTTGTTCCTTTGCTGTTTTAACTTCGGATCAGTTAAACCTAACCTTAAACATCAAACGGGTTCGTTTTTGTTTTCTAAGTCCTGCTAGTTTGCAGTTTGGATCAGCTTGTTTTAAAATTTTTTTATTTTTATCAATTACGGTTTGCTGGAAAATACACTGTGGTGTTGTGGTATTGCATTATAACATATGCTCGTAAAACCTTACCTTGAAACCTTATTCGTTACAATTTGACAAAAGTTCGTGATACAAGATAAGTTAGAGACCAAACCAACCAACAACTACCTCATCCGACGTCACCAACATCCACGCATGAGGATTTTTTTAATCACCGTGATAAAACCAGCCAAATTATGTTTGCAGTTAAACGACAGTGTTTAACTCCCTACTATTCGGGGAAAAGAGTTATAGTGTCCGCGGCCTATCTTGAGTTCTCCGCACAACGAATACAGATAATCGATTGTACGTTTTCAGTAGAAGAGTGCCTTGTTGATATCCAAGATGGTTACAAAAACAATGGCGGCCATCGATTAAAGTCAACCCCTCCAGGAAGACGTAGCCGCTCACAAAAGACTTGCAGGACTCAAGATACGCCGCGCACAAAATAAACATTAATCTTAAATGAAGAGAAATGAAACTGCAGCGATGTAATAAGTAAACAACCGCCGATCCAGATGGTATCGGAAGTGTGACATGGTAAGCTACACTTCAATTGTCTTGTTTCGGATACTCCTAATTTTGAAAGCATGTATGATTTTCTACTTAAGATTTCCTAATTCTACAAATTTGGCAATGTAGTTAATAGTTATTAGCTATAGCTAACATTTGGATCAATTTGAAACTAAGATCTAAACCGGCATTGGCTTCCATGCAATCTTTTTAGTGCTGGAGACACTTAAGTTTAATCTAAGGCTAAAACCAAGATTAAATGTTTGCAAGGAAGCCAAAGTTGACGTAGATTTGAGTTTCAATACATCATCATTTAAATTACTTTTATTTTTAATTTTGCAAACAACTCTTCTTACAACTACCAATTGTATAAACAATAAAGAACAAAAATCATTATACATATGATGTCAGGTAATGTGTAGTTATAAAACGTACAATGCAACAGTTTAGTTTTGATTGTAGATTTCGTAGTTATGCTACTCTTCTAAAATGACTGAAAACTCATGAAGTACAGGAGACACCTAATGAAAAGGTGTAAAAAATGTGAAGCCAGACGCACTTACATTAAAAAAACACTTATATTTCGACACCTATACTGTGCAGTGCTATCACCAGAGTAGACTCAAATTAGCATGGTCGGTCAACAGGTCTAAAGGTTCACCTACAATAGTGCAGTCAGTCTAAATTTAAAGAGTAAAATGATAAAAATAACATCCATAGCAATTAATAAAAACGACCTACAATGCATTAGTCATGCTGTACATACGGTAAAAAGTGGCGCAGATGGCAAAAAAAAAAAAAAAAGTAACATTTTCTGAAACCAACAGTTAGGATTATCGGAGCACCTGCACTATTGTAGGTGAACCTTTAGGCCTGTTGACCAACCATGCCAATTTGAGTTGTTTATTTAAAATTTTTATCTTACAACTCTGATGAAGGCACCGCACTAGTATGTATTATAAAGGTGTCGAATTTTAAGTAAGTGTTTTAACTGCAACTTCATCTGGGTTCACATTTTTTTTTTACATCTGTTTTATCGCACTCAACGTATACCGACCTTAAAAGACTCAGTCACCAGCGTTTCTGCCCGCACCGACTGAGCAAAGTAACTAATTTCGTCGTGCTGTAACCTTTTTAACGTACAAAGAACTCTCTTTACTACATGAACAGCAGAACGATACAATGAAATTCCGAGCGATACAATGATCGAATTGTGGCCAACATCTTCAGTTAGTTGCGTTCTGATAGTGACTTTTGTAATGTTAGCAACTAGACTATAAGGGCACGTTTACGCCACCACTCGCTTTTGCATTCTCGCAGCTAGAAGCTAGAAATCACCTCAAATTCCAACATGGCGGCGGTTTTATGTCTGCCGCCTCGCAACGAAAACAGTAAATAACGTGAGTTCAGAAGCGTTTGGGAAAATTGTTTCGTCATGAGGAATTCTTTATATTATTGGCACGGATTATAAGACTGCAAGTATTTACTCAAACGATGTCGGATTTAGCTAATCCATTTAGCGTTGTTATCATGGCAATGTCACCTTTGCCATCGCGATTGAGTTCTACCTGTGAGAATGCAAAGGCGAGTCGTTGCGTAAACGCGCCCTAACGGAACATGGGCCGAAGCCAATAGAGTAGGCTATGAAAACGATTTGGCTAGTTTTATTAAACTTAGTTCTAATTAAGATTACCGTTAGATGAAATATTAAAGTACACTGCAAAAATGGCGTTGCGATTTCAACACCTGCATTGTCCTAATACCCGTTATAAGGACGCTTTGGGTCTTATAACGAGGTTTCATGTGTTGTACAGCACAACGTCTACAAACGCAACGTCCAAGATCAACCGAATATTTGTAGACGTTGTGTGTTTAAACGTCTAATATAGATGTTGTAAACCAAAACATCTATAATGAATAAAGAATAAATGTTGCAAAGCCAACTTGCTTTTAAAAACGTAGTAGCGCACTGATTGACGTCACAAATATTAAACGTAAACGTTTTGCTGAATAAAATATGATAAAGATAACTTTTTAGATTTAAAATATTTGGGTTTTAGTCTATCTTTGAGATGATTTTCATTCTTTGGATGAAAATGCTGTTGAAATCATGTCTCCAGTTTGGTAAGCCATGACTGTACCTTGACTTTATTATTTAATGCATTTAATAGGTTTTTTTTTTGTTATTAATTCTTACCTATATCAAACAAAAATTGCAGCCAAACTTCAGCATTTAAAATAAACTTTATGGTGACTTCATATTGAATTTTGAATGTAAAGTTGTTCGATATCTTTCGTTTTGCATTTTGAATACAAAACTTTGTAGCAACCCATACTGTAGGCTGACCCAATTTTGCAAAAATATTTATTATTTTACATTTCTCTAAGAACTGTTGTTGAATAGTCTGTGTGAAACCGAAAATTCAGTACGGCAGCCGTGTTGGTGAGCTGAACCCTCTTGAGAAATCTCTAGTGGGGAATAGATTAATGCTCAGTAACTTTTTGTCTAAGAAGCTACTGTCGTGTAGTTAAACTATCAATACGAGTAAATGTTTACCTAGCCCATAATTCACTTAAAATTGTTCTGACAATCGAGTGCAATTAATAAAAATCATGCAAGCAATACGAATACAACAACAAATACACACGTACATTTCAAAGTGGTGTTTTTAACACAAAATTTCTATCTTTTGAATGCTCTTCATTCCAGTTGGCTGGGCAATGGTCGCATTCTTGAGTCATGATCCCGGCTCAATTGCCGTCGGCTTGTTGGGTTACCTCATCGGATCCATAACCCCTACCACCAACTCAGCAAAATTACAAAGCAGAGTTGGAGGTTTTAAAGTAAACACCTATTTGGTATCGCAGGTGTTGTAAAAAACGTGACGTGTTGTTTACAACAACGCGTTGTAAAAAATGTAGACAAATAGATGTTGCCGCAGACGTTGCGAATCCCAACGTCTATTTTTGCAGTATAGTGATTGAAAGTCCTTAGTCTTTACGTAAAATCGTATTATTCTGCAATAATGATTCTAAACACCAAGTCCATTATTTTGACATTTAAGTACAACAAACCGTGAAGGGCCATACGGTTAGCCTGTATGGATGAATTTGTCCATCCAGCCATTAATATTGAAAGACGAGACCAGCATGCTTAAATCTCTCATTTGCTGTGTCAAGTCAGTAGTTTAGTCGTCCCGAAATAATAGCTAATGTAATGGTTAATGATGGTTAATGATGTTTTCTTAAATGGTGTTTAAAATGCAATATTAATTCCTTTACTACCTTTTTTACGTTTTTTCGCGTTTTTTTTACGTTTTTTTTTACAAAAACGAGAAAAAACGTAAAAAAGGTAGTAAAAATAGGTATGTAGCTTACTTAATATCGCATTTTACCCTACTTCTGATTAGTTTTTTTTATATGCGACAGAAAAAATCTGCGAAACTTCTCACACCCTTCACACCGTGCGTTATTGAAACTTATGGGAAACCCAAACATCCTAAAACCTAAGTTTGATAATGATTTATTTGGGACATTAAAGGTATACTGACCACCCCACTGCCTGATAAAGGCTTCCACACTAACATGATATTCATTACGTTTTTCCGATGTACGTTCGAAAACCACCTCGTTACATTTTGCAACGCACACGACGACGATTTCCTTCAACTGTTTTGTCATTTGAGGTTTAAACTTCAATTTAGAAGCTGTTTTAAACTTAATTAAAAAGCCATCTAGGGAGGAAGCCTCTTTCCCAGTAACCTTTGCGCTCGTCGTCGCCATTTTCTTTTGCCAAATTCATTCCTCCAAGGTACAAGATTAGGACAAACAATCAGGCGAAAAGATATTCTGGCTTTTCTAGAGAAATTACGGAAAGATTATGGCAGCTTAAGAACGACGAATCGGCAAGGGAATGCGTACAAGTCGGTTTTAGACCCTTGCGTGGAGGATAAGTCCTTTTCTTAAATCAGCCCAAGTAACTCCACAAGACCTCTTTAATTAATTAGGAAATGCTGAAAGCGAAATTCACCTCCCCCCCCTCCATCCCTTACAAGGAAGCCAAAAGCAAAAGACTGGCTTCGTGGGATGTATAAATAAGTTTGCACACTGTAATAATAAACAGCATGAAAGTATTAAAATTTCAAATTAAGGGCTCAAACTTTTCTTTTTGGTTGCCTGCTAAGTAAATAAACAACACAAGTTAATAAGGAGCTAGTGAAGAAAAACGCTCCAGAAACTGCGTCGTTAATTGCCGTAACTTAAAATTAAAGTGTATTGAGTCTATTAAATTTGTGGTTTATTATTATTACTAATGTACAGTTTTGTGAACATTACAGGCCTCGCTCGTCCTTCTCCCCCTCTCCAATAAAATCTTTCATGCGTTATTCAGCCGCAGGGACGTGCACACGGAAGGGGGGGGGGGGCTCTAGTCCCTGCCCTCATGGCAAAGTGCCCCTTTTTTTGAAAAAAGTGGCCTTTTTCGGTGGAGTGGTGGTGTAAAACAGCCAAAAAAAACGCAAAAAAAGGACAACAATAACGGCTAAGAAAGTGATGCAAAGAAGGGCAGAAATTGTTAAAGTCCCACAAAAGAGGGGTAAAAAAGGTTAAAACACCAAAAAAAAAAAGTCCCCAGAAAAAAGTTTGTCCCTGCCCTCGCGGGGACCTGTACACGTCCCTGTTCAGCCGTATTTCAAGGCGTATTTCTTTTTTTGGGGTTGCTATACATTTTTTTGGTTCGTAACTCGGTTCGTAAGTTTGGCCGTAAATGCAGAAAAACGCTGAAAATGGACAACCAGACAGACAAACAAACAGAGCAAAATGCCAAATAGTAGAGTTAACACGAGACCTTGGTCGCTTCGCTCACAACACCAATAATTATCTTGACATTTTAGAACATTAAATTAAACGTAAAAAGCATTTGTAGAATGTTACAAAGTAATGGCCGGAAAGAACACAAAACATACATTAAAATTCGACGTTTCGGCTCATGTCACAACCATTATCAAGACTAGCAACAAAAACAATTACAAACAATACAGGAAAGCTATGAGTCAAGTTGCAAGTAAAATGTCCATCTTCGCAATTGGCA
The DNA here is from genome assembly GCA_023313725.1 of Lithobius niger. Taxonomy (NCBI): domain Eukaryota; kingdom Metazoa; phylum Arthropoda; class Chilopoda; order Lithobiomorpha; family Lithobiidae; genus Lithobius; species Lithobius niger. The sequence continues at coordinate 8,999 of JAHWFP010133387.1, forward strand.
GCAAGTTCTAGCAAGTTCTGCCTTGTGAAGTTGGACATTTTACTTGCAACTTCGCTCATGGCTTTCTTGTATTGTTTGTAATTGTTTTTATTTGCTATTCTTGATAATGGCTGTGAGATGAGCCGAAACTTCGAATTTTAATGTGTGTTTGTGGACTTTCGGCTTTCATTTTGTAAGATTTTCGAACGTTTGAAATAGCAAACAATGTGTGGGACCCGAGAGATGCTGCAGCTCATACACTCCAACGAAGAAATAAATTATTTTTGGCTGTTATTTGCAACTAGACACCACGACGGATCTCACACCTTCGTGAAAGTAAGAGTTAAATTGCTTTTGATAAAAATGTCTCTGTGCAACAAGGGGCAGCTGTTTTGATAACATCTCTTTCATATCAACAGATGGCTGTTACAGCAGAGTCCTAACTGTCACGGCGAACGTTATGAGGAGTCCCGGCAGCCCTCGAACGACGTGAGCAAGCACAGCCCAATGGTGCGATTGGTTGGTTGGTTGCCGGCATAGTCAACTCTGCATCGAATTCTAAAACCGGCTTATGGGATTTTAAACAAATAGTGTAAAGGTCGTTCGATAATGCGAAAAAAAGTACCTATATAATTATTTGTCTATAATTAATATACAAATATCTTAAATAAATAGACCTGAGTCACTGAATAGATACATTGAATGGATGCGCGAAGCGTCAACAAACTTACTTTAAACCCATAAAAGTTGGTCCATTGTAATCACGAATTTGTGAAAGAATGATTCGGCAAACCCTACGTTATTAGACTGAGTGCGTTTCACCTTCTTTAGATGATCTAACCTGCCAATACAGTCTTTAGAATTTAGAATACAGAATATAAAACAAACACAGAATTTATAAGTATACAACCACGGCCAAAAAAAAAAAGTCAGTTTAGATTGACGTGGAATACGCTCGAAAAGAATAGGTAATAAATTTGGTCACAACCAAATGGTTTCAAATTGTCATTTCAAACTTATCAAACTTGCCAACGTGGCGAACCACTGATAAAACTAAGGTGGATAAAGATGGTTTTTCCCTCCTTTTACAGACCTGTTTTGTTCATTGGAAAAGTTTGGCTCTCATTGGTAAACATATTATCTAAGAAAAAAAGAATTATAGATTAAAAAAAGAAAATGCATCGAAAAAGAAGCATTGAAAATTTCCGTTTAGTATTTCTTTTTGTCTTTGCGTTTAACGACGGAAAATGCGAGCAACAACAAAAATAAAAGTTTCATTTGAGGGGAAGAAAAAATATTATTCACGCATGAGTAGTTTGTGCATACGATTAGCCATTTGCCGGCACACAATCTTGCAAAGTTTGTTAAGAAAGAGCATAAAGACCCTGGGTCATGCGCCCTATACGTGGAATGTAACTTAAAACAAACTTAATTCTAACACAACCAGAACACTACACAAAGTCTAGTGACGTGTCTGAACAAAAGCACACAGCCTAAGTTGACAACCAGCTTTAGTATAGTCTGAGGACGCAACAATATTTCCAAGGGCCATACTTTTTGTAAAGTTTCATTATTGCTAAAAAAAAAAAAAAAAAGATATTAACTGGCTTGTGGAACTCCTACATGTAAGTAAGCAGGGGATACTAACTCTTACAGTCACAACGCAACGTGACAGAAGGGTTACTAGCGTAAATAGCGCTCACCGCTTGACAAGGACCAAGGACCAAAGAAACGTAGCGCTGTCGTAAACTGCCAAAACAATTCGGGGTATTTTACAAACCGCGTTTGGTATGTTGACTAAGAGAATGCACCTTCACGAAATTCGCTCTTCCTCTCTTTCCTTATTGTTGTTTGCTGGCCATTGTTAAGCTGCGTGATCGCAACGTGTGGTGGCTTGTTGGGACACACAGCAACTTTTTTTCTACATGCACAAAACTTTTACGAATCCGGAACAAGATGGCCACTGGTGGGCGCGTAGTTTACCATATATCGTTCTAGGTTGCAGTATCGCTCTTAGTTGTTAATTGAGCCGACATCTTCCCATACCTGTTGGAAAAACTGGCAGCGGGGGAAATTAAAAATATAAGGTATGATTCTGCTAAGGTCCCGGGTTCGTTTGTGGGGTCTTAAGGCCACGAAAGAACGCAGGGAAGGTTAAGTTTTAGTTAAGCAAAGTTGGGATAACTAATTCAGCACAGCTATGAAAATAAAACTCAATCCACATAGCAATGACCACACTTGACAGAACCTTAAGATTTACGAAAGTTGCGGTTTAATAAAAAGTCATTAAAGAGACATCTACAATCACTTGCGTGTTACATGAGTAAATGCGTTTAAGCGAAATTGGTATTAATTGAAACAAGCGCTGAGGCACCCAGCTATTATTAACCAGTCAGTTAGACATCTCGTTACGGGACAAATTTGGGACGGCACTGGCGTCACGCAACGGAACAAGCTTAATTTTCAGTAGAAAATGGTTCATTTCAAGTCTAGTGGCTTACACCTTTACGTTAGACCTCTCGTAACGAGTTTATGAAATTGACGGTTTAGGCATGACGTAACGGACATGTCGAACCAAAACTAAATCAAGGGTGATGCTTCTCGCTACGGGTCAATGACAATGATGGAAAGCAAATTTGCAAGTTAGGCTTACTATTTCCGACGGAAAACGTAGTTAACCAATTGAGTAGGCTAGACACTTGAAAATATAAGCATAGCATGCGAAACAGGGTTAATGAGCGCCTTCATTAGTAATCAATATCAACGAAAGCAGCTATCGGGATTCCGGCAGCTTAAATAAAACCGACGTCGAAAGTCTGACATTAGGCCACGCTCACCAAAACATTTGTGACGCCAAGGCTAGTTAAGATGGCACCCAAAACAAAATACCGCAAACGTACTCGACCGTTAA
>JAHWFP010133388.1:0-45507 GCA_023313725.1 Lithobius niger
GAAACGTTTCGTAACAACAGCCTTGTAATACTTGGTTTGTGTCGTAGTTAGAATGTGGTTGTTTTTCCTCACGATCTTGTGTGGCTCCGTAATGGCAACATTCTGCCCCTTCTCCAAATTACGAATCATTCTGGAGAGTAGCTCAAAGTCTAATATCTGGCCGTTGCGGAAGCTGAGTGTAAACCCACGAATTTTAATAACTTGCTTCGTCCCTTCTTTAGTATAAACGAGATAAGCGTAATTTTTGGCACCATTGCTGCAGAAATTGGTGATATAGGCGTCAGGACCGAATGATGCCAGGTCGTTGGTTAGACTGCCTAGCCGTAGGTCGTTCTGTGGTGCCGGTAAAGTACTTACATGTAAGGCAATTACACTGTCAGTGTCGCAGTACAGCTGACGTCCGGGTTCGTACTGTCTTAATATCTTGAGTAGACGTAAACGGCCATAACATGTGATAAATGCTGAAAGGACTACGTTTACTGCCGCATTCCCTTCGCTCAAATTTGTATCGGGTCTGTACCTAACTAGCGCTAAATCGCCTTCAAAGTCTACATCAGTAATCCTTTCTGGCGCATTCAGTACAAATTTGAAAAACTCCCCCGCCTCCTCGAAGTATTTCGTCGATATTTGGTCTTCTCTTTGCGCCATCTTGCCTGACAGACTATTCAGAAGTGCCTTCGCTATGAGCCTGCCGCCAGGATTAACCCTAATATGTTCGGGGTTCAGGACAATCTTCTCATTTTGATACACACGATCGATATAGCTTTTTTTCTCTTCTTCCGTAATACAATCTTTGGGGTACCCTTCGCATTCGAGCTTTTGAGCGTATAATGTTTGAATGTAGCCAGTAAACACCCCGCCAGCATTGTGTTCGAAATCGTACTGCTCGCTCTGTGGAAAGTGGTACACGCACAGCAAGCGCACAATCTGATAACCGTCTTTCACCGCTTGCTGTAACTCGGGGCTGACAAAAGTGCCTTCGAACGCTCTCTGTTCGTCATTGTGTTTGCACGCATAGTGTGGTGGTGGAGGGGGATCGTCCAAACAGCTTCTACACAGGGGAAAGAAGAGTTTCTTGTTGTGTTTGAGAGGAAGAGACGGAATAAATAATCGGCGCGGAGCCAGTACAACAGCTCGGATGAGACCAAAATAAGCGTCAATGTCGGTGTTACCTCCAAACTCCGTAATGATCTGATGTAGACCCGTAGGGAAGCGTTCAAAAAGCATGCAAGCCGGATAAAGGCTAGTAACGTCCTGGGCAACAATCTGTTCGTCCGGCCGAACGGAATGCAAGTGCTTAAAAGTGGAGACCCGCCCTCCGCAGTATGCCTCACGAGGTTGTAGAACAGTAGGTAGTGAGGGGAAAGACTTCACGAAAGCTGCTAATTCGGGATTTTCTTTCACATCTTTGTACCATTCGCACTCCCATTTACAGATGTATTTCACTTGTAATATCTCCTCTAGAGCTTTTCGACGAATGATGTATTTTTCGTACGTGTCTTGAGCAGAAAGCTGACTAAATGGAAGTTTCTGAAGTCGGTTCGGCACACATGTAGGGCACGCGTGCGTCATGCAGCCGTGGAATTCGTACACAGTGTTGTCGGTCGAGCTGAAACCATCCACCGACCATTTTCCATTTCCGAGTTTGACTTCACCACCATTACCCGCATGTTGAATGAAAATATCGCGCTGAGTAGCTTCCCAAGTGAGCCACATAATGGCTTCCCTCGAATACTGTCTGGCAGGGTGATGGCCGCACGACCCGATGCATGCGATGGTATTTTTGCGCAAGTATAACGTTCTGAACAGCGTCATGGCCAGTTGAGGGAGAGATATACAGGTATGTAGCGGTTCCATGAGTGGGCATATCTCTCGAATCAGTTCCCTGAATTTAACGCAACAAGCCATCAAAACAGCAACGTCGTTGACGCAGTAAGCGATCAATTCTTTCTTGAAATCGAAAACGGCGCCGTTGTCTCTCTGCTGAGCGTGCCACTTTAACAATTCTTCTCTGCCAGTGGAAGAGAGGGCATCTGCGTCGTAATATTTCAAGTCTGGAATGGGGCCGACGTACTTATAGTTGTTGGGCTCGTTGAAATAATGAGGGAATGTTCCTTTTCGAACAGAAGCGTCCAAGCCCAAACTTGCTGGTAGTTTAGCTAGGCTTAGTGGCATGAATCTATAAGAGTCGATAAAACGCAGTCCTTCTATAGTCGCTGTCAAGATTTTATTTCCGTTGTAAATAATCGAGGATGGTTTAACACCTTTATCTAGCGCCCAACGCGTGATTAAAACTAAATCAAAAGTCGAAGCTGAGTGAGCTACCACACATGCGTCAGCATCATTGCCGTGTGTTGTAAACAGCCACTCACAAAATTCGCCCAAAGTAGCCTCTCCATTGTCGAAGATCACGATTTTCTCACCACATAACTCACAATTGTCGGAAGAAAAACACGCCTCGCAAGAGACGTTAACTACAGCGAGGTTCACTTCATGGAGGAAAAATTCTTTGTCCTTTTGGTCAAGCACCCGCTTGTTCTGCGTCGTTTCAAAGTCGTAAGCTATAATTCGAGCTGGTTTCTTGCGCGCTTTTGGCATTGGTAAAGGCTGGATGTAGCAGCGGTGTTCAGGCAGGACCCATCGTTTACACACTTTACATCGTCTTTTTCCACAGTGATGGAATGTGTTTCGGGCGCCTTGATAAGTCAAAGAACAAACCTTGCATTTATGAAGAGACTTGCACACAGTTGTATTCTTAAAGGGGGGTTGGATGGAAAAATGCCTGTTGAAACAGACGCTGTTGCGAAAAAGACGGTTACAGATAGGACATAGAATCCACTGTTTCAGGAAGCAGCGGTACTTAACGCTATGACAGCTTAGGCACCTAATTTTTTTACAGCTGTGACGTTCTTTGTGACTGTAAGGTCGCATACATACATGGCAGAAGTAGCGTGAGTTAAATAGAAACCGGGGCTTGAGGACTCCGACGAAATGTGCGCTATGTAAAAACAAATAGATCCTCTTCTGAGCCGGCGGGCCCTCGTATACAATTTGACATTTAGTTCCTATCCTCTCGAATACCACGATCTGAAAACCCAGAGTCGACAAATAGTTTTGAAATTCATGCGTGTCAATTAAGCTATACCCATCCGGACGTAAAGCGACCGAAGCGGTCTCATGAAGGGCCATCCCACATTGCTTTTGGAGTTGTGGGGAATTTCGTAGTTTCTTGTACAGGGGTCGATCATCCCAGTGAGCCATACAAACCACCAAACTGCGAGATAAACAAAGATTGTCGCTGTCGTTCTTGATAAATATGATGGATTTGCGCTGTCCTGATTGAAGCCATAAGGACACATTTGTGCGTGCCTGTTTTTTCTTGGGAAACGTTCCAGAACCATCCGATACATCAATAACTGTTACTTTAAGCTCCCATTTTGAGAAAATGTCTAAACTTTTTCCTGACTGGTTCAATTTCAGCAGTAATGATAATAAATTCTCAATTAAAAAATGCTGCCTTTTAATAAATGGAAGAAACAAAGAATTTTCAACTCCGACTCCGCAGAGAGTCACGCCCACCAAATCGTGAAGGTGAGTGGAAGCTAAAATTTGGGCGAAAATTTGGTCGAATACAATGTCGATGTACTGTACTGGGTCGAGTTTATTTTGCGATAGATAGTGGGCAGTTACTGGCTTAATTTTCACTTCGTAAACTGCCGATGTTGTTTTGAATTTTTTATTTATTTTCCCTCTACTTTTTACGACGCTAAACATGTGTGACTCCTTGCACGAGCCCTCCCCTCCCCCATCCCTCTCCCCCCTCCCATCTCCATTTTTCCCTCCCCCACCCCACTGTTGATGCGGTGGCGAGAAGGCTGCTGAGAAAGGGAAAAAAAATAGAAAAAAGGAAGAAAAATTATAACTGTTTTGCACTCTAGGCTATAAAACACTTTCGTGAGTGCTGATTTAATGCTTACGTCTGTTAAGAAGGTTGTTGCCACTGGTAGAATGTACCGCTTCTTGGTCCTGTTGGTATTTTGTACTTTTTTTCTCGATTTTATTTCCTTCCACCGTTTCAATGCCACTCAGTGGAGGGAATTCTGCGCAAAACTTAATTTTTTTTGTTTGTTTCGATGTAAAGGCTTCCTTCCGCTTTTGTGAAGTAACTGGGGTGGTAGAGAAGGCGGGAGAATGGACGTGCGTTGACTTCGTATCAGAGTCAGAAACACCACTCATTGTGTTCATTATTATGCGATGGAGAGCCGCGATTGTATCGCTTACTGCCGGCAGTAAATAATAAAAGTGTAGAAAATCCAATTCAGTGAGAACAATTGCATTGTCTCTAGCCCTCAAAGAAATAATATCTTCGCTCACTAATTTACAATGCAACTCCCCAGTCTTCAAATCTAGTTGCTGTCCGGCCTCGCGATGGTATATTTTATTTATAAGCGACATCCATTCCTGTTGAGTAATCGTTACATATTTGGGCGGCTTGCCTATAACGATTTTTATGCCAGTTGTGTCAGGTGTTACACGTAACGTATTCAGACCTGAGAGTGCAAAACAATTGGTAGCCATTAAGCTGCGAAAAGAGAGAGAAAATAAATGCATTTTAAACTTGGGAAGTGTTGAGTTTGGCAACAATTTCGTTAAGACTCTCCGTAATAGAATGTTGATAGTTCAACAAACCAGCAAGTTGGGCCTGATCGAGTACTATATTTCTACCGTCATCGCGGCAAAAAATCGCCGTGGTTTTATAAAAATTTGAGTGGCGATTCAAAATAAGATTAAGTCGTTTTCCAAACGACCACGACTTTGTGAACGCATTATTACTTTCTTTGTTTAAGAAAATGGCGTTCAACTCATCTCTTTGCTGAATAAAGGATTCCCAAGCAATTGTATCGAAAGTAATGCCTATTTTCGATGGACTTAAATCGCTAGATGGTACGATCATTTTCCGGACGTGAATATATGGTTTATTCATGAATGATGAAGCCTGAGCGAACACGTCATTGCCTAAATAAATAATGCGTTGTTTTACATCAACCTTTGGGTTTAGGCTCGTCATTAGCTGCTTTACGTCTGCCATTGAGTTTGGTAAGAGGTGATATTTTCTATTAAAAAGAGGGAAAAAGTTAAAAACTTCAATAACATTGCGAGTGCTAAGGCCTAATACTTCACGTTCATTTAACATTACATGCTAAAAAATCTCTTAATTATTGTGAGAAAAGGAAAAACGAGGGCTCTACAGACTTGCTTATTTTAAAATATAGCAAGAAACAGGGAAAAACAGCCGTACTTATTTTAGAATACATGGCTAACGTATTAGGCCTGAATAAAAAAATATTAAACTTTATAAATTTTAAAACTAAGAATGGCTACTATTAAAAATGACTCGGTACTTACATTCAGATGAGCTGGTTCGTTGTCTCGAGCGAAAATGGACTGAGGTTGCGGCACAGCGAATGTTGGGTGGTATTTATATGGACGGCCCGTACGCAAAAATGTGCCTACTGACCAATGGAATGAACAGGACAGAATTCATTGCCTAATATGGAGGCTTATTAGTCCTAAAGCTAATACATATTTTCTGTACGTAGCTAACCAATCAGGCAACAGAGCGTGATAGCCTGAGGCTAATGCATGCTAAAAAGCGACGCGTTATTTTTGTTATGTAGCCTGTCATACATAAAATGCATGCTTTGCCTTCGGAGGCTGAGTGGTTCCCACGAAATTATACAACATTCTTATGCTAATTACAGTTGTGCAGGTGGGTTTGAGAACAGCCTTGCATGATAAGAAGCGGACGCCTTATTTTTTTTTTGTAATCTATGACAGCCATAAAATATAAGCTTTGCCTCAACCTTATATTTATGTAACATTGCGATGTTAATTTGCTGGGTGTAGGTGGATTCGAGAAGTTAGTATATACTAAAAAGCGGCGGCTTATTTTTTTCTGTCCCACGACATGTATAAAATATCGGCGCTGTAATTATGTAATGTTAATTTCGTGGGTGTAGGTGGAGTTGAATACGTTTAAAGGAGAAGGGGAGGATGAGTGTGCAATTGACTCGAGTATCAGAAAAGAACGCCTGAGGGGGTTAGAGGTCCGCCCCTGCCAAACCGTCGTGAAAAACGGCCGTGCCCGTGTTGGTTAATTATATAGCATCTTGGCTAAAAGAAAAAACTACAGGCCTCCATCTACGCTAATTTTTTTGGGTGGGAACATTTTTTTTGCATATATACTTAAAAACTGGGAGGTGAATAACTTTACTTCGCTCATGGGGTAAGGGCGAAACGCGTTACACCCACACAAAACTAATGAGCAAAAAATAATACACTCGCCCATTCGCAAACTTTTCTAGATAAATTAGGACAAGTAAAAGGAAGCCGCTCATAGCCTTAAGGCTAGAAAGAGGCGTATCCTATGAATATTCTTTTTGTTTTTTTTATTATTATTTAGCCTACGTCCCCAGTGGAAGAAATCTATTCAGTCCGTTTATTTTCAACTAAGTGGCATGGATTACACCCCTGCGTCGGCAAGCGAGCTCGGTTCGGACGTGGAGTAGAATTCTGGAAACGACCAAATTGATAGCGTTGCCAGCCTTAGTCCGTCGTCGAGAGGAAGGGGTGAGTCAGATACAACTTCGGAAATTGGTGATATAGCCAGCCTTGGCCCATCGATTTCGTCGGAAGAGAGCAACGAGTCCAATGGGGGAAGTAGATTCGAATGATGTATCATAAACTGGTACGGAAGTAGGCCTACCCACCCCTGGATTTGACAAAAAAGTAGCCCTAACCCATCGATTTCAGCACAAGCTGAAGCCGTACCCAACACTAGTACTGGGATTATAACATCGCGAAAATGGAAGAAGCATTCCATTTTTAATAATAGAATCTAGATTAAAAAGCGTTATAGTTATCAACAAATTGCCTTTCCTTATAGACAATTTTGTTTGACAAACAGTTGGACGCAACAAAATATCTTTAAAACTATAGCCAAGCGCTCGCTCCATGCTTCTCTTGGGGGGGGGGGCCCCCTCTCCTCCAACACACTCAACTCGCCGCGCGCGCAGAACTCTAGCCTGCGGGCCTCAATGCTATCGTGCGCACAACACGACATGTGAGCTCACACAGCATTGAAAATCTGTTACGCCGCGCTCAACATTGGGCGAGCGTTAGCTCAATACTAATCTGCACACAACAACGTCGCGCTCAACATTGGCGAGCGTTAGCTCAATACTAATCTGCACACAACAACGTTATGCTAGGCTTTCCCCTCAGCATTGAAATCTGTTACGGAGAAAATTTGAAATCTTCAAACACGAATTGCATTGGAACTGTTACAGACTGAAAATCTCTAATAGCACTGAATTAGTTAGGAAAGAGGTTTGTGCACCGAAGTTTAGTATTGATTTCTGTTAGGAGCCGTACACAACGCCATATTAATGCACACTAATAGTACCATACACTACTGACCCACACGCGGGCATCTGCTCTTTTGTTGTCTGGGATGCCACTTTCGTAACTGACTTTTGTTTTTTATATTAAAGTAAACTAAACTATTACAGTTTTCACATCAGTGGCGACACTAAAGTATTCTGGGTGAGAGGTGCAAGGCTGGACACCACTGAATTTAACTGAAGTGGACAGCAGCCGTGGTTCTTACATCAAATTGAACAAAAGTATTACAATACCAGTTCTAGCCCTAACCTCCCAACAAATTCCAACTGCCACCCTTCTTTCTACCGCCTGGGTCTCAAGCTTTATTAACTGAACACAAAACGTCTTCGGCGTTTAGATAAAAAAAAAAAAAAGCATTAGAGCTAATATCCCCATGGAACTGACAGCTGTGAAAGAAGCTTTATAGTAATAAACGAAAAAAACACAGTGAACCCAACAACAGCTAGGGACGGCAAGTGCGCAGCAATAATGACGAACAAATTCACGCGCTACCGTGAGACTGGGAAATGCTTGTAAATATTTGACCGTAAACAAATTACTGATACTGCGTTACCCAAAGGCAGAAAGGGGTGCGACGTGTGACTATGTCGCAGATAGTCTGGCACAGTCGCAGACAAAACGTGCCATTTTGACCAAATTTCTTCCGTTTCACCAATTTTTGACCGATTTGGACATTCCAATACACCATTTTAATCGTCTCGACGAGACCTGTCCGCTGATGGAAGAGCCAGATTAATGGAATTAAAGCAATGAAAAGTTATTCAGTAAAAATCAATAAATATGCACGTAGCCATACAAAAAAACAGATTAGCTGCGATTTCCCTGACAATTGGTGTCGCAGACAGTGGCAGAAAATTCTGCTTTGGGGCTGCGCTATGGTTGTAGTGTTTGGTTTGGCTTCGTATGGGAGGCGGGGAGGGTGGGGGGGGGGGGGGGGGGGGGGTAGTTTTCTCTCTCGGGCTCAGTTTTCAAACTTTTGTCCTTCCCTCTCCCCTCCCCAATCCGAACAAAAAAGCTCCCATCGTGCCACTGACGTGTATGGCAGGATTCTAGATACATCCCTGATTCGAATTTCGTTGGTATGTATGCCGAAGCGTCCTCGTATTGTAATGTTATGTCCGTAATGTACCCGGTATATCACGGACTTAATATTATTCGGCGTACAAATCAACGAAATTCGAATCAGGGACGCCATTGTGCACGTACACAGGTCACTGTGCACGTAGCAGGCTCTGATGCGTGCGCGTGTCTGATATGTCTCTAGGGATACCCTCCTCTTATGTATACAGTAACTATAACAGTATAACGGAAAATCATCGAACACGAAATTCGTTTAATGGAAAATCGCGCTGCCGCGCTCGCTGCAGCTATACTTTTAACATCAGAAACCACAGCTATATTATTGTCCAGTTCGACGTTTATCCACTATACGCTTATCCATTATACAACATTCCGTTTCGATGATTTTCCAGATTTTTTATGTAGGCAGATGGTAAACACCTATCCCATTAGACGATTTTCCACTTAGACTTTCGTCCGACGCCCCATTTCCTTCCCTACGAGTGCAAGAACCACATAAACTTCCCACTCGTAGACTCGTAGACTCTAACAGTAACTGTGTAGGGTCTACAAGTATGCAAGGAAACGTGGCCTTATACAGTCAGTTTCCTGAAAACATAATGCGGCACAAACTATATATGCAAAATTTCAGCTATATGAACCGCATGGAAGAATTTATTTTCGTAAAATTAGTTTTCTGGCTGCTAGTTAGCGAATAAGTAGGACATATCAACGTTATTCACTTCTTTTTTGAACAAGCAAACGTTAAGGGGCGCGAGGGATGATCGTCTCAGTGGAAAATCGCATAATTGGCAAAATGTAAATTATCTAATATCTGAATAAATAAAAATTCTGGAAAATAATCTAAACGGAATATCGTATAATGGAAAATCATCTAAACGGACTATCGTATAATGGATAACCGTATAATGGACACATATACGTCTAACTGGACAATAATATATTAGCGGTTTCTGATGTTATACGTATAGCTGCAGCGAGCGAGGCAGGGACATTAGACGATTTTCCATTATACGAATTACGTGTTAGACGATTTTTCGTTAAACTGTTACACATACGTTTTTCCAATTATGCGATTTTCCAGTTAGACGATTATCACTTGTCCGTGGAAAATCGTCTTACGTCCCCTCCGCATCCCTGTTATTATCCAGTCAGACGATTATCCATTGTACAATTTTCCATTATACGATATTCCCGGCCGTTTAGATGATTTTTCCATATTTTTTATTTCGGCAGATGTTAGACAATTATCCCATTAGACGACTTTCCAGTTAGACTTTCGTCCGACGCCCCAACGTCCGACATCCGACTCTAGCACCGATTGAAAGTCTGCAGAATCTGGCAACATCTATCGCTATCTAGCACTATCTAGCACTTGCTTGCATCAAGCGAAGGAATGCCCAACGCTTTTCTTTTAACGAAACAAACAAAGTCACGTGCCACCTTAATTAATGAGTGGTAGCACCTGGGAGCAAGCTGTAAACGTTAACAATGTCACTGCCACTAGATGGCACCACGGTATTTTCAATCCGTGATAGAGCCACTTTAAGGCGCCTATTCACCATTTCTATAGCGTTTCCCATATTCTAAACACAGCATCCACGTTCCAAATTCTCCGTCATCCCATAGGCTGATGTGGGTCACGTGATCTCGTTTTAGTTATAAAATCGCGGCGCTCCTGAGAATAATTTTGTTCCATTTTTAATTTACCACTATTTTCTTTACATTGCTCGAAAATTCTACGAGTTGAAAAAGGTGAAAAGGCGCCTTTAAGCTGTGTCGATAATAGTGACTCGTGTGTTATCAGGCAGCCAAATATTCTCATCAAACGAAATTTCTTCCGTTTTTGTCGCATTGTTATTGTTCCTCAGACGCCTAAAAACAGCCAAACTGCCTTAATTGTCAAAGACAAGTGTCTGGTGGTCGCCATGCTCATATATATTTTATCTGGATAGGACGGACATTAATGTTGTTGTTGAATCTCGGCGGCGACACACTATAGCGTGCCCTATACTGATTTCGGAGGCTACAGACACGTGCGTGCTTCCTCTTCCGTCCCGACGTCTTGGTACTCCTATCACAATCGTCCACTTAAACAGTCTTGCAATCCATTGATTGCCTGCGGGATGAGGAGTCAGCTAACAATAACCCTCTCCACCCCCACCACCTTAACGTTCCGAACACCCAACGTAATACAACTTATATCACTAATGCAGCGCGTAAGTTTTCGAGGACGCTGGCTGGCTGGGACCTTAATCTGGGTTAAGAGTATTGATCTACGGTACATAGCCTCGACTCTTCGTGTGCATGTAGTTGAATGGGTTTCCGCTGGCGGCGCTAGTAAACCGCCCTTGCGAGTCGACGGGCTTTTCATCTTCAGTGAACGAGGTTCTCCCGCCTGATAATATAATAATTTGTTGATAAGGGGGCTTGTAGATACTTCAGACTTGAGGGTGTAACTCGGTAAATACGTGACTTGCCACATATTGACACCTTTGTGTTCCCTAATGAATGGAAAGTGCTGGTTGTAGTGATGTTTTGGCATTAACCGATTAGTTTGCTAAATCGCGTACGTGGGGTTTTACATCTCTGATTTCAACAACAAAAATAAAAAGTTATGCTTATTCATTAAACACAAATTGCAAGATTAGACAGATAAAGAAGCACTCATCCCACAAGAGCTCGCGTGTTGTGTGAGGGCAGCAGACAAATAAAACCAAACTGGCACTTTTGTTAGCCCTGCTCTTGGCATTCTACAGCTAGAAAATAAAGAGATTGGGAAGGTGGTGGGGCAATGCCTCTCTTACCATTAATCATATGATTACGTATTAACTGAACCTAGAAGGTAAGTTTTTGTTGTTGTTGTTTGGGATGGTCATCGAATCAGTTTTTGCAATACTGAATACTGGGAAACAACCACGGGCGAAACAAAACCTCGGGCGAAGTCCGAGGAAAGTAAAAACAAAACAAAATTTAGTCAAATACTAAACAATAATACGCAAAACCAATTTTTTTTAAACACACAAAAATGCTGCAAAACATTAAATTCGCAGGAAAAGTAACGGTACGTTCTATAAGGCTGTACCGATACAGATGTCATATCGATATATCTACAGATCAGATCGGTATATTGGTAGGATCTGATCGGTATTTCTCAGACATTCTTTACACGTGCCACCGCAGCCTTGCTGACTACACGCTTCCGGAAATGGAAGGGAAACATGACGTCTGATCCTGAACGAAATCAATTTCGGCAACGAGAATCTTGTGTTCCCTGCATTCACACAACCGGCAATTCCTGAAACAAGAGCGCAACACCAAGTCTCCCCTTGAATGAAATCAGTACCGGCATCGGTAAAACAGCTATCGCACTATATCGGTCGGTATCTGTATGTGATCGGTAGAAGGGGTACCGTTGCAGCCCTAGTACTTTCAGCTAACTATGCTAAACATGCTTTGTATACGCGCTATCTCTGTCTAGGTTAATCAATCATAGATTTCTGAAAGGTGTGTACATTAGTAGTTTTGTTTGATGTTAATAGACAATTTAATTTGCTGCCATGGTTATGTGAAAAGTTTAAAAAAAACATGGTAGTTCTTTTGAAACTTTTGTTTGCGTGACGTAAAAAAGTGATTTGTTCCTGTAGTGTGGTAATTCGTGACAAGGCGAGTGGGAAGGTGAGCTCAGTTTTTTTCTAAAATTTAACAAAAGTTCGGAGAATATACAGGTGGCGAATTGGCAGGATGTCGAGCTGTTGATAAACTGGGAAAGAGTGATCCTGTTGCTTTTTAAATGTCATCGGTCTAACTATTTTGTTTTGAAGCTTGATGATCGAATTGGCAGCATTCATTAATGTGCACCCGCAACAGATAACCGCAACAGGACGAAACTGGACTGGCCCAAAGTGTAAGACAGCATTTTGGGCAGATTGGCTGAAACAAGTTTTAAATACTATAGCTCTAAGCTGCCTCCTTTATATTGTTGCTAGGCAGGACGGATTAAGGGGGATGCTTTGGGTGCTGAAGCATCCGGGCCACAGACATTAAGGGAGCCTCACAGTAACGGGAAAATAAAGCAGGTACTATTTTAGGCTGCATAAAGTTAATTAGGTGGTTCTCAGGAGCGTTTTTTTCTTAGCGCATGAAACATTTTAGATGACACTGTCTAAAAAAAAATTCTAATTACGAATCAACTCTTTCACCAATCTCTTCCTGGAGCCGATGACCGGATGTGCTTTTTGCACCATTCACATGATCGCCTTGAAACGAATCTAAGGGCTGTTCAGAGACTTGTCACAAGTAAAAACCTGGATGTAAAGAAAGACTTTTGTCAATGTGCAACATTTGCGTGCTGCACCAGGCATTAAAACATTTATATTACACTTCATAACAAAATATAAGTAACTGACGTTTTTTTGTTTGATAAATAAAATAAAAAACAGGCACGCATCTGAAAAATCTCGGATAAAAGTAAAATAAAAAAAACCCACCCGTTAATTTTTTTAGCCAGTCCAGAGAACCACTTAATTAATATTTAACAGCCTTAAATTTAAAAAAAAAACTTTATGCTGTTTTTACAAAAAAAAATTATTGTTAAAAAAAAATCCTTTTTCTGCAGAACGGGGGGGGGGGGGAGGAGGAAATAGGGCCACATTAAAACTTAAGCACCAGGCCTCTACAAGGTTTAATCCGACCCTGTTGCTGGGAAAGCCTATAACCAATCTCTCCCCTTTACGCCCATCAATTCCGTGAAAATGCGTGTCATTTAGACAATACGAGGATAATTCGGGACAATTCCGTGTTACACTCCCATCATTTTACTACAACCTCGAATTCTCGAACAACATTTTAACAATTGTCACGCCACAGCTTTCACGTACTTCAGTAAATTTTTCATCAGAGATTACGGGCCTTCGCCGCTTCGCTCAGCTTTAACACATTTTATAGATTTTGGCGGCAAAAACGGCAAAGGCTCGTAAAAAGTTACGACCCGCATTTTTGCAAATTGTTTACTTGTCCCTAAGCGTTAAACATGCCCTATACCACAATGACGGCTTTGAAATTGTACGGAAAGCACATAAATCTATGAGTGACCCACTCCCCAACTCTCCCCCCTCCCCAGCGTTATTAGGTTTGTTTTTATGGCTTTGCTCGTTAATTTTCATGTTTGTACCTGATTTTGGTACACCCGTAAATGTTGTTCACTCACTACCATTTCCTACTATAAACATTTTGAATTGATTAAAGGATACGGACTTGAGCGTATGGTCGTGGTGGCACAGCGGTGGCAGCGATGAGCCTAGATGCTTAAGGGATCTGTTCTGGTCGGCGATTAAAGCCCCACATCGCCCTTAGTCGGCCGTGGGGCTAGATATGGTGTCCACTCGGTTTGTAGTCTACCACTCTGACCACTGTGATATGCTTGCTCGCGTCGTTCGGGGTCCCCTAACAAAGATCGCGGTGCGCGTCCGAACTTGTTTTCTCAACTTCTGCCTTGTGGCGCGACCTATTAGTCGATAAGAAGGATGGAAAGCCAATATCGTGCGCAATTTAATAATACTACGTTTCGGGAGTTAAGCTCCCATCTTCAGGTGAAAATAAAACACTAAAAGTTTTAAAAATTCATGACAATATCCGCCGAGTCGCCAAATCCATAAAAACAAACTAGTTTAGGCACGGTCCAGGTCTAAAACTTTAAAATTAAAAAAATTATTTAAATATTAACTGATACTGCATGTGGCCAGATGGGCGCCCGGAAGTTGAGTCTACTCAACTTCCGGGCGTCCATCTGGCAACATGTATTATCATTTGGTATGGAAATTATTTTTACAATTTTAAAGTTTTAGGCCTGGACCCCATGCCTAAACTGGTTTGTTTGGTGGTGTTCCTAAACTAGAGGGAAGCGAGAAAAACTGTTTCTTAACTCGAGGCGACTGATCCAAACTCCTCCCACTTTACGTAAGCGTGACGTCATAGAGCTGAGATGTTGCTGAGGCAGGTTTTTTCTCACCCACTTACTGATCCAACATGGCTGCCATCACCAGTAGTAGATGAGATGGGCGCGTTTCTGAACTGTAGGAAGTGAGATATGGAAAATGTCTAAATTTAGAAACAAAGTCCAATTAAACAGAGATTAATAAGCGTTTGTATTATGTTCTTAATAACATTTCTCTCGCTGAAAATAGCTGTGACAGCGATTATTGTCCATTTTTCTAATGATGAGAACGACAAGTAGGGCAGAGCTGTTTCTAAACTGATCGGTTTTGATGACGTTTTGGGGCGTGGCTTAGAGGAATCCATCTCTCTTTTCCCTCTAGTTTACAAACACGCCGCTTTTATGGATTTGGCAACTCGGCGGATACTGCCATGAATTTTTAAAACTTGTAGTATTTTACTTTCACCTGAAGACGGCAGCTTGAACTCCCGAAACGTGGTATCTCTTAAATTGTGCACGATACTGGCTTTTAATCCTTCTTATCCGCTTAAAAGTGCTGAAACTACTCGACGTATGTTGGTGCGAAAGAGATGATCCGAATAAAACATAACTCACAGAAGAAATGCATTCTGCTGACAACATATTTTTGATGTATCTGTGTACTTAATTTTAATAATTTAGAAATAAAAATTAATATGGCATTATTTGTGTACGCTTGCAGTCGTTATGGTCCATAAAGTACTGGAAAAACATAGACCTAAAATAGGCCTAAGTAAAGTTCGTATAGGTCCATGAGAAAACTTTCAACTTGTTACGAGTTATCCATATTTCTATGGCATTAGGTGTGACATTAGGGATGTATTGGATTCTGCTACTATCTGGTGAAGTGTTGCATGAAGTGTTGCATTTTAATGTCTATGGTGTACATCTTTAGCCGCATCTGCTCAGTTTGTCACCCCATTTGTTCCCCTTTAGTTTTATCTTATAGTCGCAGCTTTTCAGCAGTGCATTGAAAAAGAGTTTAGCAAAGTCTGGGCACAAATAACCATGGTGCTGTAGTGCCCTTATTTTATCCTTCCGCTCTTCTATGGTAGATTGCATCCTGTTTCATATATTTTATTCTGAATAACTTTGTGGGGGCTCAAACTACAATTATTTCTGTGTTATTACAGTAGCCTGAGATATATGATGCCAGCCATATACTCTACTGAGGAACGCATTGAAATGGTGCTGCTATGTATGCGGCCTGCATGGATTCAATTCTCAAACCCTTGTGTAGGTTCGAAAACAATTCCACCAACTTCATCCAGATTGGAATCCGTACGACATGAGAGATCGGAAGATCTCCCTGCCCACAAGCTGTGAAGGCCTAGTATAGGCCATTTTTAGGCCTATTATAGGCCTATATTTTTCCAGTACTTTATAACCACCCTGCAGTATAATTCATCCATGATAATAAGATAAAGAATGCCTTCTGACGAAACATTTTCCTCTTGCTTTTGAAATATTTATTACTGAACTAACTTGCAGCTTACTTTATAATGACATTAAAATGACCTGGCTATTTTATTGTTGGTCTGACTTACTATCGTCCCCCCCCCCTCCCCGGCCCACTCCACATTCTAACATTAAAAAAATTACTTCTCTTTTTTTTTTGCTTCCTGGTGTTCACGAACTACAATAAAGACCTTCGAATACAACGTTGCTTTCCCAATTATGTCTCCCCCATGTCCCCCCCCCCCCTCAACGTTTATGAGAGAGACGCATCATATACCCCAATCCCTTCCATGACCGCTTTTTCTATCTCCTCCTCACCGCCCTCACAAATCGCCGCACTCACATTTGGACATGAATGATATTGATCCTATGAGTATATTCAGATTTCTCAAATGTCGAATTTGACGTATATAGAAACATGAAAAAGAAACTGAAGTTTTAGCAGTAGAGACATGAGTCGTTTATATATATATGAGCGATCTGACGTAACCTTTGTGATCGACAGTCATTTTGGTTCAGTACGATGATGTCTTTGCAGCGTACTTGGGGTCTGTTGGCCTATTTGGGTTCTAATTGGCGTCCCTACAATTTAATGACGTTTTAAAATTTACGTTCTGAAAATCCAGTTTTGTTGCCTTCGGTCTTAAAAAACGTGACGCAATAACCATCTGTGGGATTTTGCATGCAAATACTCCTCCTGCTCATATTCTAAAATCTACGACGGACTTCGCATCCAAACCTCCCTCTCCCACCCACACCCCCCATCCCCAGCGTGAAGCGCGCACTATGCGTCACTATACGTATTTCCCAACTTCTCGCATGGCATCCTGGGAGAGTTACGCAGCCAGCAAGCAAGCCAGTAACTTGACCTATCTTAAGATGGATGCTGAAATTTCAGATAATTTCTGGTGTCTTACTGCGAGAAAGTGAGGCGAAATCACGTGAACACACACTAAAAGGTGGCTTACTGTACTTCGTAATTTCTGGTGTTACGATTTTTGCTGTTGGTCAATTTCCCTCTTCCTTCTAGTTTTCTATTGTTTGTTGAAAAGTTCTTTAAAACTTTTCTCGTTTCGTTTTCGCTTTCAGAATCCAACCCGCGCCTTCGTCGCTTCCCCTCTTGCCCGCCAGGATCGCCGCCACTACCTGTCAACAGCCACCAAGACCGTCTTTACCCAAACGGACGTCCGGTTCTCGTGCTGTCGTCAGTTCCTCTTCTGCCTCTTCGCCAATGAAAACTTCCGGTTGCGACGCATACCAAAGAACGTCGATCCTGACGTCACGAACAGCGTCAGCAAAATCGATCGAGTGTCTCGCGTCATCTTCCCCCTGATATTTATTTTACTAAACTGTTTGTACTGGCTGCTATACAGTCAGCAGTCGGTCGGGGACGATTGGATGCAACAAGCTGCCTCTAATTCTAAGTGAAAGTGAAAGACAGTGACAGTCGGTATTAGGATTGCGTGTGCTGAAAAAAGGAGGTGTTAGTTTGATAGTACTGGTGCATTAATGTTTTCTTCCATTCAAACGGGTTATACAACCGAGACACTACACAAAAGTGACCGTAACACCTTAGTGCGCCTTGCAGCTACCTGTCATTCAGCTAGATGCAAGGGGCACTGGATATACATGCATGTAAAAAACATAGCGTAGTTTCTCAAGCCAAATGCTGTGAAAGCGACTTTTTTTCCATAAAAATGCTCATTTTTGGGATTAGTTGGCAGCTGTTCCAATTTTCAGCATTTGGAAACTTTTTTAAAAATAAATACGGATGCGAACCTATTTACGTTGCCTTTTGGACTGCCTTAGCGGGGAATTGAGACCAAACGTCGAAGTCCTGCCGTATACGCCATACTGACACGGCCTTTGGTTTCATAGGTCGTGGTAGCAATTCCCCGCACAGGCTGTCTGACATTTAAGTTCAAAAGGCAATGTAAACAAGTATGCATCCTTCTTTGTTTAACATTTCTCGAGGCCATTTGGCTTTTCGTCCTGTGGAAACCTTTTTTTCGTCCGATGTACAACCTTAATATAGGTTTCGAAGCGTACGGATTTGGTCGAAACAAGTTTTATTTTCTTAGGCCTAAGAAAATCTGTTATCATAGCATTAGCTTGAGTGAGGACGCCGTTTGTTTTTTTACTACCAGTGCCCCTTACAGCTAGCTCAATGGCTGGTTTCAGATTCGAGCTCGGTATAGCTAATATGGAGTTATTTCTTCTGCTCTCTTAACACTGCAGTTTATTCATAACACCGACCACATGCCTGAAAATGAAGCAGACGAAATGGTACACAAGCTTAATTTTAGACGCTCAGAAGTTAAAGGAAAAGTCATGGTGACGTTTCCAAACCTTTCACACTTAGTTATCAAGCAACAAGAGAAGCAAGATTGTAGTTTTGTCGTTACGACACTAAATGGCCAACGTAACGACACGTCACGTACGTGATAACGTGCGTTGAGCTGACTGTCTCCAACTGCCTCTAGTTTTTAAACGGGACGGAAAGCAAAATGGCGTCGAAAAGGGTTAAATAAATACGGAGGCAAACCTATTTACGTTCATTGCCTTTTAGACTTATATGTTAGACAGCCTGAGCGGGGAATTGTACCCACAACTTTTTTAACCAAATGCCGAAGACCCGCCGCTGAGATTTACTGACACGGCCAAATGGAAACGTCCATAAGCAGTTTTTAACGCGCACGCATATACATATAAACATATAAACACTTTTCCAATCGCCACTGGAGGGACGCTTGCTTGCACGCCATGTCTTCTGGAACCCATTTGGCTTTTCCCGTCCTGTTTAAAGGTCCCTGTTGGCTTCCCTATATGATTCAGTTTTCCGACATTATTGTGTGTGCGGCGTATCTTGAGTCCTGCACGTGTTTTATGAGCGGATACGTCTTCCTGGAGGAGACGGTTTTAATCGACGGCCGCCATTGTTTTTGTAACTATATTGGATATCAACAAGGCACTCTGCTACCAAAAACGTACAATCGATTATTTGTGTTGATTCTGGGGCGAACTCGAGATTGGCCGCGGACACTATAGTTGAAAAGTATGTAAATGTTGCCAACACAGTCATTTTCTTGTTTTTTCTTCGTGCGAGATGATTTTGCGATATTAATTATAGCCTGTGTAAATATTGCAAACGCTATTTATTCTCAACGGGTCGCACGACACACCGGAAGGATTTATGTCCCTTTAATACCTGTTTCCGTCCTATATTCACGCTTTCTTGTGTGTTCCATTCGATGTCTGGTGCGCAAGCGTTCCTTCAGTGGCGATTGGACAAGTGTGTGTGTATATGTGTGTGTGTTAAATGCCGCCTATGGACGTTTCCTTCTGGCCTAATCAGCATAGCTCAGCAGTAGGACCTCGGCATTTGGTTTCAAAGCTCGCGGGTTCAGTTCCCCGCTCAGGCAGTCTGACATTTAAATCCAAAAGGCAACGTAAATAGGTTTGTGTCTAGTTTCACTAGTTCGGATTGGTGGGTTTGGAAGTTAATATAGAACGACTGTTACCACTCCGCAAGTAGCGCTTGCACAAGAGCATAGCTTCCTTCTATGTAATAAAGCTTAACGCTCGGTTTATCGTAGCATGCCAACCGCGTGGTCCAAGACCGCCAAAACTGCCGCGAGGCGCGCTGAATGCGCCCGAATCATCGCAGTGATTAGTGTTAGCTCTATGCACAACAACGTGCTAGTCTTCTATTATTAGATTTCCCGGTGTTGCAGCACTAAACGAACATTGTTTTAAGGGATCGGTGACTTTCCTTGAAGTCTTCGGACGATTTACTGCTTCGTCAAAGGATCGTTGAACACATTTTGTATGAGAATGGAAAACGCTGTAGCGTAATATACACTACATACGTACCTTGATCCTTCATCTTTTTGAAATTCATGAAGTTGATTTATTTTTACGTCGAGTGGACAAAGCGGTATGTAGGATGAAGCCATTGTTGTTAACTAGTGTTAGTGTCAATGCAATGTTTTAAGTTTAAAATCCGCGTATCACGCGTCACGAGTACCATTCACAGTTCAGTCCGCGTGTAAGAGCAGTTCATTTCCGGGGTGTTCGCAGCACGACTGGTGGCAGAACCGGCGGCTAACTGGGCGACGCGTCGAATTTCTAACTTCTAAGCCTTTTAAACATATGAGGAAGCCTCGACAAAAGCAAAAGCTACGCGCTACGATTCAATCAACACTTGAATGCAGCTTATAGCTTATTTATCTACATTTGTACAACCGTGGATTTTTGACTTGGGTTACATTCACGTTATCGAAGCGCGCCTAAATTATTTTCTGCAAGCTTCTACACATGCCTTCTTGTTTATTCATTGCTTGATAACGCAGTATGATTCCTTCGAAACGTCGTAGTCTTCACAATTGAATTGTTAAGTGCTTGCTATGAAATTCGTGCACAGTTTTCCCAAGCATTAGAAAGCAAGCTGGATGTAGCAAATTACTTCTTTCAATGCTACGCGGGGCCCTTGCGGTATTTGCGGCTACTAATGTTTCTCTCAATGCTTTTGTGTTCAAGCAGCACGAAGGCAAAACATTATCAGAGGTAGTAGTGGCCGCAGCTGCCGCTAGGACCCGCGTAGCACTGATAGAAGTAATACGCTACATCTAGCTTACTTTCTAATCTATGGTTGTGCCTGTTTCATATTCGTTCTTCACTCCATGGCGTCAAGCAAGCTTTGCCCTTTTTCAAACCTCCTTTCTCCCTCGGTCCCTCCACTTCCTTCCTCTGGAAAACGATGTCGCAAATGTTGACCCCTGCCCGCCCCGGCCCGCCACGCCGGCCCCATCCTCCTTCTCCTCCTCCCATAAAGAGAGAAATTATTCGGGAAAATTTATGATTTTGCAGATTTTATTAAGACTTTTTAGGCTGGTTGCGAAAATGGAAAATGTTAATCGTGACACAAACATTAGATATTAAACGTATGTAAGATTGGCCATAGGCCCCAGCAAATATGAGAAAACTTGCAAGATTTGAACACCCATCTTTAAAAAAAAAAGTAAAAAATTATAGCTCTGTAAAACAAATTAATGTGCCCTTACAAATGTGTGACACCCCTTCGTATTTTCTGAAATTTTCAAAACTTGGCATGCCCTCCCTTCCTCGCCTTGTGTGACGACGTTTTAAGACCGTTACCTCGGTGAGGCAGACATATTTATTTTTACTGTATTGGCTCTACGGGGCGAGTGTCCGGAGGTGGAGGTTGCAAAAATATCGTCGCTTCATTTTTAGTTGTAAGAATCGTAGACGAATCACGTTGAAGAGGATGTAACAGATAAAGCACCAATTTATGATTCACAATGTAAAGACAGTATTTTCTTGGAAATACTCTGAAATCGGGCAGCACATGGCAACTTTCTCTTGGCAAGATGTAGTTTTGATCTAGTATACAGAATGTAAATAATCTAACTGAACCTGAATCGTTGTACTCTTTATATTTTCCAATTCTAGTGTGTCCATGTAACGATTGTTATTAATTCAACGTCAATGTGTACTGGTTTCCTAATATCTCTAAAGGCTTGACCATAGATATTCAAAACATCCGTTTAGCTCCAGTTCCGTCACCAGTCGCACTGCTAGCACACCGCACAAAACACTGCTCTATAGCAGCTGGATTGAACTGTGGAAATTAATCGTGCACGACACGTGATACGAGGCTTTGAAAATTGAAACAACACATTGCCGCTAAATTATAAAGTTTAATTACAATGGCTTAATGCTACGTAGTACCTCTTTGTGCACTATATATCAACATAAAGGTGCTGGCGGCTGAATTTCGTTAATTATAAACAAATGAAGAACCACGATATGAGCGTATTATTGGGCTGCCGTATTTTCTTTTCTCATTAAAAATGCATTAAATGATCGTTTTACGTAGCAATTAATCGTCCGAAGACGTAGAACTGAGTCACCATTACCCCAAAATAATTTTTTGTAGTGCTGCAACCCCGGGAAATCTGATAATGAGAAGAATTATCACTTTTTTGTGCTTGCCACTAACACTAATCAACGCTGCGAGTATTGTTTGTAGGTGTGCTTTCAGAGCGCCTAGAAGCAGTTTTTTTTTTTACATTTTTGGATGACGTGGCTCGCACGCTGTGCTAAAATGAGAGTCAAGCCCTTATAGATATGGAAATCGTGCGTTAACTCACCGAACGGCTCAGTGCTATCCTATCGTTACAGCTCATCAAAGTTGTTCTGACAAGCATGATTTATTTTCCCATCCGTCATCGTGACGTCACTGCTGAATGTCTGACTCAGCGGCTCTCGAGCAGAGGTGTGCACTGTTAAATATATTTCGGCGGCGGCAAATACTAATTTTTTTCGTGGTGGTGGCAGTGTAAATCGGCGCGCCAATATTCGCAGGGCAGCGACGAAATTTTGGACAGCAGCATTGGTGGTGTTCTTGTAAAGAATACAGACATAAACCTCCATTCTTCTCTTCATTTCTTGAACGATATTTGCTATTATTTTATGTGCAGTGCAGATTCCAAAGTTAAAAAGAGCTTTGATTGTTATTAAAAACGAACGCAATTGATGACCGAACGTTATTAGTTTTTCATTTCATATTTTATAACGACACTTTGAACAGCAATTATTGTTAAAAACAATGGCAGAATGCTCGGCAGCAGCAGTGGTCGCGCACCGTGGAAGCAACCTTTTCAGTAGCGGCACACTTTGCGTCTGATATTTGGCCGGTGGCGTGGTGTGGCGTGGTAGTGCACACCTCTGCTCTCGATATGGTGTTTCCGCTGACCAAGATGGCGAACCTGCAATCTTATTTCGCTAAGATTTTATATGTAAACATAATTAACAAATGGTGGAGATTGTCTTCACCCAGAGCGTTCCCACAAGGGGGAAAGCAGGTAAGAAGGCACTCAAGTATGAGGTAATGTTTTTATTGGCTGTTGACAATGCCAGTATAGCACAAGCGTGAAGGTAAGCGTACATTCTTAAAACCTTTCTCGTGACAGCGGCCGCTATTTTACTCACTAATACGTATTAAAAAAAAAACTAACGTATGACGTCACTGTTGATGGATGCAGTCGCGTTTGTTGAAATTGGTAGCTGAGCAGTTCGCCGAGTTTAAGAACGTACTCTCTTTTTTTTTTTTCTCTCTCTCTCTCTGTGTAGAGGTCAGTAAGTAGGCTAGACATCTTTCTTTTCTTCCTATTGTCATACGAGGTTTAAGTTGTGTTCGGCTTTCTAGCCTGAGCTGACTTGAAAGCTTGTGAATGCGTAATGAAGAGAACGTTAGTTTTAGCTTAGTTTATCAATCAATTGAGAAGCATGTTCTCATCCCACCAGATCTGATGCTCGAGTGTGAGGTGTGATATGACGCCCTTAGAAAAAGAAAAGCTGGAAGACGGTGGCAATTTTGCCAGCCAAAAAAAAACCGCATTTTTGTTATGCTGACGCTGGGGTGAGTTGGATCTGTAGAACCCTTTGATATGGGCCCGTCGGGGGGCTAAATTTTAATTCAAAGATGGCATATGGAGGATGCCACCAGTTCTACACACGACTGTTGCGCCGTCCATGTCTTAAGGTGCTGTGGGATTTTACACAATATAACATGCAGGGGGGGGGGTTCGTGGAGTAACAGTTTCGGACATGGAAAGGGGGCAATATATATTGGAAAAACTATCAAATCGACGGAACAAAGATCAAAAAAAGTCATCAGAAGTAGGATAAATTCGGACTAATTTCATGAATCTTATGAAAACTCGCCGAATTTTTCCAAATTGTTCCCACTCCTTCGGCAACGAAAGGGTAGGGGGATTCAACGTTTTGTGAAATCGTTTTCTGGGAAGGGGGGTGGTCATGACGAACTGAGACGGGAGAAGAGAGCCAACAAAATGGCAAAATTTGAGTGATGGCCTCCATTACTTTGCATACAAAAAGAACGGTGGCGTCATCCACTAGGATGTAAATCTCCACTGATCTGGACCTTTAACGAGAGCCACAAATTACGAGCGACCACAACCCATTCCAATCCACGCACTCATGCCACAACGAAATAAAAAGTGAAAGTACAAAGTGATAATGTATGGCTCCATCCTACATTTGAACCCTGTTGTGATGCTTTTATCCCTAGACGACTTGCCATCGGGGTTTAGCACAGCAGGCCTTTAATTCTGGATGAATCAGTGTAACTTGCCTCGACTTAGAGGTCAATGGTCATGTGTCAACAATGTGCAAGTCAAACACCATTTTGATGTGCAACAATAACACCTCAAGCTTTACTATGACAACGATTGTATTATTTTTATTACTGGGTTGTTATTCTTTTCAAGCTGGGAATGTTGGATGACAGTGGTGTCAGATGTGGGATTCGAACCCATGCCCAAATAGTCTGTGTTTCTGCCATTAGCTGTGTCTGAATAATCACAAAACTTACTATGGCAACGATTGTGTTATTATTATTGCTATTGGATTGTCATTATTCCATTCGAATCCCTCATTCCCCGCCATGAACCAATAGAATGATGTACGTCCAATATATTTTCGATCAACGATAATATCGAGTAGGGATGGCACGATACAAAAAAAATTTTATCTCGATAAAATTTCTAAAATTATCTCGATAATCGATAATATCTCGATAAAACAAATTTTGAGGCTGAAACAACCTTTTTAATTTTGTTAATTGAAAAAAAAAACCTTGGCTGAAGCCTACCGTGCAACTTTCACGAATATGTGAATTGTATGGCACTCACCATTTGGCCAGGAGACATGAAAATGCGCTTGCCATTGTTCATTACGTCCTCATCATGTAGAAACAATCTAGCAGTTGTGCTGATTGTTTGCATTAAACTAACTTTCTAATAAGCTAAAGTGGCTGGCAGCAGTATTGCATACTTGATTGGAGAGCCCTCTTAATTTCGCACGCAATGCTGAAAACCGCTTGTTTCTAGCCATTCCAGTTGCTGAGGTATGACAAATTAAGCATTGAAGTTTCCATGATAATTTGAAGATTCAAAACAAGTGTGATGCGATAATCGACTAAAATTTTTATCCCAATATTATCGAATTATCGATTATCGTGCCTCCCCTAATATCTAGAATATTTTCCTCCAATTGTCCTTGTCCCCAAAGTTATATATCATGACCCTAAACTTTCATGCAATTTCATCCTCATCTCATTAGTCACGGTTAGTCATTGGAATTTATGTAAGACGGACGAGCATTATTTTACCATTAATAACCTGTACCAATAAACCACCATAACTGAGACGAAGCTGGCTTTCTCATCAATGACCTTGCCACAACCATCGAGCATTACCACCACATCAGGCCAGAATGGCAATAAATATTCCACAATGATGAAAATAACTTCCGGCACTTCCAGTTACTAAGCTGGTGGGTTTCAGTTCGAATCCTGGCATTGGCAGACTGCTTTCTTTCTTTTTCAGATCATCTTAACAACGCCAGCTGTAAAATTTGGGTCTTTTCGAAATCCACCAATTAATCCATCCAAACTCGAGACTGTTGGAAACAGTTTGGTACTTTCAAAGCACAGCGAACTCAACCAGAGCCACCTACAGCAAAGGCTGTATCATCTCAGGCTCTCACAATGCGCTGCCTAAAAGACGACACAAATAGCAACTCGGCAAGTTTGCCAAGTGTCGTCATCAGTTGAGAGGATTTGGAACCTTCGTCGGTTAGTTTGAAATTTCTCCGCTGGGTGTACAGATGGCAGCACCTAGCAAACTTGCGCTTCCTTCTATGTCAATGGTTGATTTTAGTCGCCGCATTTAACTTCTTCTGATCCGGCCTTTACTGTAGGAGGCTCTGACTCAACACAGAGTTGTAAATGTTCGGCAGAGAGGCAAGAGTCCAACAAACAATTTCACCACTTGCTTTCCTTTGTATCCTCAATAACGTGACTGGGACATTATATTTTATGTAGACTTACTGTTCATGCAGTCTAGTGTAAGTGGCGAGTAATTTTAAACAGCTGGTGAGTTGATTAGTTTGAGTAATCTTCGTCTGCCACCAGAATATTAGAACTGTATGAACATTTACCATTCCGTGAGTTTGTAGTATGTGTTCATGATTGAATTGAATGATTAACGTTAACCTCGGGAGGGCCAAGTGAAGGGGGATGCGCTGATTGAGTGAGCGAAGCGAACGAAAATCAGCGTTTGTTAGCCAGTGCTCTCAAAAATCGGGCTAAATAAACTTAAGCATGTGAAACATGGGCATACATTAAGCCAAACCGTGTCCATTTGGCTGGTGTAACGGCTAATTGGGCAATGGCAAACGTAAAAATTATGAATTAGAAAATGTATAGACACTCCAGACAAAAAAGGTACAGGTGACTATTAGACAGTGGAATTCTTTGTATTCACAGACCTATGAAAGTTGTGATATCCACCCAAAACCAAAACTGGTATAAGCGCAGCCGCCAAGTTCCAAAAAGGGTCGGCCTTTCAAAGTAGTGCTATCATTCAACCAGGAAAAGGCTGCCAAGGTCAATCCTATTAGCCAAGTTAATCGCACGGAATAATACATTGGACGTTAAATGAAAACTTGAAGATTGCTACCGCTAGTAGCAATAATTATATAATAATAATAATAAATCTTCTAGTCTTCTAGTTCTCAATCTTCTAGATAATCTTCTAGTTCAATCTTCTAGTTTTCATTTAACTTTCGAACTATTAGTAGGTGCGGTTAACTTGGCTAATAGGATTAAGCTTAGCGGCCTTTTCCTGGTTGAATGATATCACTACTTTGAAAAGCCGACCCTGTTTTGGAAATTTGGCGGCTGCTCTTATACCAGTTTTGGTTTTGGGTGGATTTATTACACTGTAGACGACTCGATTCGTAAATTTGTTTTTTTTTTGTATTTTTTATTCTTCATCTTAAACGTGTCTGCTGAGCGGAAGTTATCGTCTTTTGCCTGGAGTGTTGGGTTCCGCCGGAGTTAATCGATAAGCTCATCCCTCGCAATTACACAAAAACACGGGGGGCAATCAACCACTTCTAAATATATGTCGTCAAATTAATTTGTGGACAAATGGGGAAAGTATTACCAGGCGCCTCCTGACGGTCAGTAACCCTAAAAAATATGTAGTGACACCATGAATTTAATTTTCGACCCAATGCTGAGGTCTTCTTCACCTATAGACAAACATCACATTAGTATGTATGTCGACAACGGAAGTAAAAAAGAAAGAGAACAACTCTCAGTACTTGCCAATAAAACATCAAAACAAAATCCAGGAGCAACTTCCGTTTGTGTCGATTAGTGCCTGATATCTTGTATATGACATCACTAACCTGGATTTACGTTTTAGTTACTGATAGTGACTCTAAAGGTTTCTCCCACTTTTCCATAACTAGAAAATTCTTAATCATGTTCACAAACCTGGGTTTGTTCACAGAAATGAACTTCAAGCTGAATTCTTGTCTTTCCAATTAGTTCCCTGTAAAGGATACTAGTGTTGCTAACGTCCACAATGTATTGGGATGAGTCCACATGTTTATAGATGTGTAGCATTTGTCTTCCTTGGTGATGGTACCTCCGTGATCAAGTTTACGGCGCCTCAGAGGCTTCCTGTATTGTACCACGATACGTAAGGCATGCCCTGCGTTTGATAACGTGCACTACATTTTCTTGCGGTGTCAACAACTGAGTGGTGTAGTGATTCTGCCATTTTTAAACAGGTGAGTACGTGAGTACCGGAAGTCATGAACTCCGGACTCAGATTCAGGACCAACAAGGGGTACTACTTTCACCTCTTCAGTTTGCTGTGACTTAGACGCGTCGAAGTGTTACGTCACTTCCTGCCTTTCGTGGCTTGCTTAAGAAAAATAGCATGAGTGACAACGGTAGTGTGGAGCCAAACTATCCCAATAGTCCTGGTTCCCTACTCGCACCTCCGTCGAAAAATGCTAAGGGTTATAAGTTAAACAAAAGCGAATTTGCTGCCAGTAAAAGTTTTCTTAAATGGGGGTGTGTAAAAGTTTCAGTGAATTTATTTAAAAACACTGGAGTCAAAAGCACACACGACAAGAATAAAACACTAATATTTCGATATCAAGGTACAACAGATCCCTCTGAAGCTGATACAGTAGTTATGGCACCAAAACCAAAATAACAAGGCTTAAATAGTTGTTAACAACGTATTGAAAAATCTTCAGGTTTAATCATTTAAATCGGTGGGAAAATAATAATGAAATACGATAAAAACATGATAAAAATATAGTTCTGAACTAACACAGTTACTTACAGAGACTGGAAAGAAACAAAAACAAGGTCCACTAAGATAGGTTAGACGACTATGGGCGCAGGTGAGGTAGCTATGTGCCTTTTCACCTTGTTCGATTGTTTCCTTCCATCTGCCCCAGCCCACATAGTCGTCCAACCTTCCTCAGTGGAACTTGTTTTGTTTCTTTCCGGTTCGCACCCACACTCCCTTACCACTCCTCTGCGTTCCTTCACGACGTTGGTCTCTGTAAGTAACTGTGTTAGTGTAAATTTTTACCGTGTTTTATTATCATTTTCCCACCGTTTTAAAAGATTGCCCTAAGCATTTGATAATACGTTGTTAAAACAACTATTTGATAACGCTTATAGCCTTGTTATTTGGGTTTTAGTGCCACCATGTAACTACTGAATCAGCTTAGGAGCGGCTTGCTAGCCGAAAGGTAAGGTGTTTTGTTATTTTACTTCATTGAAGGTACCGCGTGCATGCACCTTGGTATTTAAAAAAAATACAAGAATATATCTATAATATATATAATAATATAAGAATATATATATAATGTATCATTAGTATTTTTTTCTTGTGTGTGCTTTTGGCTCTAGTGTTTTTTAATGAACAGTGCTGCACAAAACCATTTCTGAACCGTTAAAATGAATATGCTTATCGGTTCTGGACGCTGCTTCGGGAGCTTGTAGCACTCCCCCAGAGCTCCTTACCACACCTATTTTTTTCCAATTCCTTCACTCCTCCTAAGCAAAATTCATTATTGCACCTGCGGTGGGTACAAGGGAGCCCCTACATTGGGGCTATTGGGGCTGAAGTTCCCCCCCCCCCTGCTACTGGTTGCCCTTTTTATGTAGAAAAAATTGGGGGGAAGAAATGCTGCCAGTGTAAATTGTTAAAATGTAAGCTTTTCTTTCCAACATAGCAAGGGATGGAGTGGCGACTTCTCCCCAATGCATGTGTCGCATGATTTCGTGTTGGGAATTTCGTGTTCGGTGGTTCACGAAATCCCCATTTTGCCCGTTCTCAATTTTCGAACCCACCCCTTTCACGCATGCTGCGGGCGCCCTTGGGGGGAGGAGGAGATAGATCAAAAGATAAAACAGTGAGGGTTGGGGGATGTGACGACAGAAATTTCCGATTGGAGACCGTATTTTTTTTTTTTTTGGAATTTTAAAAGCTTTTTTTTGGGCTTGTTGCTCTCTGTTTATTCACGTTTTCGGCTATCTCGTTTCTCCCTCTGATATGTCCAACTGCGGCCCATTTTAGAACCGCCCTATCTGTAGCGAATAGCTTCAAATTCTAAACCTGTAAGGGACGAGTCAGTATTTATTAACGGTGAGGGGGAGGGGGAGGGTGGATGAATGAAGACAGAAGTGAGATGTAGGTGTGGGGGGGGGGGGGGACAGGAACCGAAACGGTGAACTTCCGTTTCGCCAAATCCCGTTTCGCCAAAAAGAAAGCAGATTAACAGCTTTTGCCTCAAAGGCCAATCCCGTTTCGCCAAAATGAATTAACAAAATTGTATGGTAGCAAAATTTAATACCTTATTTCTATGTAATGAGGCTTTATGTAAGAGACAAACATTTAACAAGACAAGCAGTGGTAGAAATAACACCTATTGATTGGGAATTCCCGTTTTGCAGAATTCCGTTTCGCAAGGTAGAATCAAAATATTAAAAAAAAATTTAACGTTGCAGAAGTTAAAGAGGCATGCCTAACTGGAAGTAATCCGTGATTAGTTGCGGTTTCTGGTGTTATGTGTTTAGCCGCAGCGAGAGCGGCACTTAATTCGAAACAAGTTATTCTGCAAAACGGGATTCTGCAAAACGGGTGTTTGTCTATAAATATCTGACGTTATAAATGTACGTGTTTAAATGTTATAAATATTTCGTGTGCCTAAAATTTCGTGAACGGTATTTGGCGAAACTTCATTTAGAGAAACAGGATTTGACGAAACGGGATTTGGCGAAACGGGATTGGCCCGTGAGGCAAAAGCTGTTAATCTGCCGTCTTTTTGGCGAAGTGGGATTTGGCGAAACGGGATCTGGCGAAACGGGACATAACCAGCGAAACTGCGTTGTTGACGGAGTAGGAGGGTGGTTTGAAAGCAAAGCACGTCGTAGATATCAAGGACCGCGGCAGCGGTCCTTATGTAAGCCTCAGCATGAACTTCCATGTTAAACGTCAAACTTTGAACTCCTGTAGTCTCGCCCAGAATTGACATAGACCAACGAAATTCGGTATTTGGGGTCGTGTTGTAACTATTTCACCACATTACAAATTTTAATGACAACAATCAAACCGTTCGGCGTCCACAGCATGGCCATTTCTTGTTGTAGTTGTTGTTCCTCTTGTTGTTGTTGTTGTTGGGACTCTTTGCCCTCACCTGGAGACCGAACCACTGAACCGATTTTCAAGTTCTATAGCTTAAAACGTAGGTATGGACAAGGCCTATGGCCTTTCGCAGGCTATTTTAACGTAACTACAATATTCTTGACACGGAAAGCCAAATAGGCTAAAAATGTTTGCTCTCGCCTAGAGATCGAACCAATGAACCGATTTTCAATTTGTATAGCTTAAAATGTAGGTATTAACACCGACCAGGGCCTTTTGAACCCGATTTTGATGTGACTGCAGTATACTTGTCGGCAGAGCAATTATTATTGCAGAGCACTGCGCAGAAATCATTAATATTGCTGTTGGGACTCTTTGTCCTCACCTGGAGATCGAACCACAGAACCGATTTTCAAGTTCTATAGCTTAAAACGTAGGTATAGACAAGGCCTAGGGCCTTTCATATGCTATTTTAATGTAACTACATTATTCTTGACACGGAAAGCCAAATGGGGTTAGAACTTTTGTTCTCACCTAGAGATCGAACCAATGAACAAATTTTCAATTTGTACAGCTCAAAATGTAGGTATCAACACCGATCAGGGCCTTTTGAACACGATTTTGATGTTACTGCAGTATTCGCATCGGCAGAGCAATTATTATTGTAGAGCACTGGGCAGAAATCATTAAGTGGATAACAAACTTTTGCAGATATTTTGCAGATAACATAAATTTGGTGCACAAGTCTTTCTTAACAGTAAAAATCGAACCAGCCATGGACCCCAATGAAATACCCAAAATGCCGTCAGTGCCCCCCCCCCCCTACTGCCCCAGAACCCCCTCTCTACGCGTATCAAGTTACGCGTGTACATGTACGAAGGGTAAGGGCGCATTTACACAACGATTCGCCTTTGCATTCTCGCAGCTGGAATTTAATCGCGATGGCAAAGAAATCGTTGCCATGGTAACAACGCTACCTGGATTAGCTAAATCCGACATCGTTCAAGCAAATGCTTGCAGACTTATAATTCCTGACAGTAGGATAAACATATACTCCTGACGAAACAATTTTCCCAATCGCTTCTAAACCTCAATTATTGACTCGTTTCGTTCCACGCTGGCAGAGCTAAAACAGCCGCCATGTTGGTATTTCAGATGATTTCTAGCTGCGAGAATGCAAACTGTACCTTCCTAAAGCACCGAACCGAGCGAACAGAACGCACCACTGTTACAGACAGTTTGGCTCCAAACCTGACGTCGCGCGTGCGCAGTGATGTTCCGTCAGCTGTTCAGTACCTTCCTAAACTACAACACAGCTCAACGAGCTCAGCAGAGTATTCGATACACGTCATGCCTTCACCGCGACCTGACCTGGCTAATGGATTTGACCAGGATTGGCTAATAGATGTGACCCGACGAGAGCAATGCCAAATTGCGAACCATCTCAGGGAGGTGGTTTGCTGGGGTGGAGGTTTGAGCATGCGCGACGCAACAGTTTTGCCGGAAACAGATTCATCGCTGACGATGTTGACGTCAATCAAGCCGCATCAACACGGATATTAGCAGGGAATGAGCCAAACTGTAACCAATAGTGGTGCGTTTAGTACGCTCTGTTTGGTCGTTTAGTCAGTACCGTATTACTGACTCGTTTCGTTGCGAACTAGAGTACCTAAAACAGCCGCCATGTTGGAATTTAAGATGATTTCTAGCTGCGAGTATGCAAAGGCTAGTCGTTGCATAAACGCGCCCTAAAGGAGAGAAGCAGCCAGCAGATTTAGTATTAGGGCGCGGCGATTTGAGCTCTGCCGTCTCGCAGCGAAAACAGTTGATTATAAGATTTTATGCATTTACGCAAACGATGTCGGATTTAGCTAATCTAGGTAGCTTTGTTACTATGGCAACGACACCTTTGCCATCGCGATTAAATTCTAGCTGCGAGTATGCAAACACGAGTCGTTGCGTAAATTCGCCCTTAACCAGTCAAAGCTATTGAGCGAGAGATTTATGTTGGGAGTAATTTTAATTCCCAGTCCTTGTGTTTTCGACAAAAATCAGTTCGGTAAAAAAAAATGCTTGATCCGGGGGGGTGGATGAAGCATTTTTTTTATCGAACAGATTTTTACCCCCGCCAAACCCCCGCACGCCGTACCCCCACAACTACCTTGAATGCGAAATCTTCATGTCCCCTCCCCCCCCTCTCGAATGATTCCAAATTTTTCTGCCCTCATGATTTTTCTGGATCACCCCGTATATACTGACTCGTCCTTAACGAGTCCGGATTTGACGGAGAGACATTTTATTCCGAACAAAACATTTATACTTAGACTTTATAGGAGAGAAAATAGCATCCGCCTCTGGATCATTAGTGGTGCAACCTTATCGAAAAGAATAATCTTGCATTATTAACGAAACACAGTAGACAACTATATTGGGAAGGCTTCCTCCCCTGCTTAAACTTTACTGGAAAGTCCCATTCTTAAAAATCCAGGTAGAATGTGACTAAATGTTGTTATCGAACGTTTAAGTCGAGGCACATCGCTAGTCTCTGGTGCCTGCAAGGTGCACTCTAGGTCGTCGATACTGCCACACCGGTAGCCACAACCAGAAAAATGTGTAAAACCAAACCTTGTGCACTGGATTGAGACACATGCTACTGTGTCGCTGCCGAGTAACAGTAGGTCATCCGATTGTAGACATCCAATTGGTAACAGATTGATTGTTAATGACAAAGAGGAGGCCTCGCTAGCAGACGTATGTCTGTCAAAAGGACATACCTCTTCACAATATTCGAGCATTCTGCGCGAAATAACTTTTGCAACATTACGTATGTTATAGTTAATGTAACAAAATCCTTTCTCACTAGAGAAAAAAAAATAAGAAAACGTGAATGCCTTTGCGACATTTACACGTGTCTATTGTGTGCGCGGTGTATCTTGAGTCCTGCAAGTATTTTGTGATCGGCTACGTCTTCCTGGATGGGGTGGCTTTAATCGATGGCCGCCATTGTTTTTGTACCATCTTGGATATCAACAAGGCACTCTGCTACTGAGAACGTACAATCGATTATCTGTGTTCGTTCTACAGAGAACTCAAGATAGGCCGCGGACACTATAAAGTAATGTTGAAAAACTGAGCCAAACGTTCATTCCTCGTTTTATGACCTGAACTCGCAATTCAGGCGAACCTAATAAATACACCATAATGAATATGAATCACTTGTTGGCTAATTTTATTCCACCGTAGGTATATAGAAACTTTGAGCGTAAGGTTTTGAATCAAAATCTCACCCCCGTCTACTGAAGGGAATTTTAGTACACGTGACAGCTCCCCAAGTGCCAACCCCACAGTTAAAGGACTTGCATGAAAACGTGTCGTGGTGTTTATCAAAGGGTTGCGGGAATTCCAAATTGACCTAAATTGGTGGAATATGGCTAGTCGTGGTTCAGTTTTGGTTATGCTTTAATAGTAAAACATGAGCGATAGTATGCTCTGGATCGCCTGACATTCTAGGGCGACACTAACCCTGACTTAGGGCCTAAAATGGAATACCAAACGGCATGAGGCTTACTTGGGACGAGTTGGATTTGTAAATTTCTGGTTAATTCAAGTTTTCACAGCAAGGGAAAATAGCTACGGGATTGCAGTGTTAAACTAACGACAGGGTTGTTCCGGTTTGATGTTAAGTTTGGGGAAACGGGACAAAAAGGGAAAATTTCTAGTTAAATGGCCAAAATTACCTTTCGATGCGGGGAGTTGGAGAGTTGGTGGCGGAATGAATTTAAGGTTAATACCTAATTGTTGGGAGCATCCGGCAGAAGACCAAGCGAGCTCGAGCCGTTACAGTTGACGTCAAACATTAAGTACAGACAATTTACAGCCAAACATGTTACAACAATTCATATAATAGCATCGAGTCAACGAACAATGAAGATTAATTATTTTGAAGTGGCAATGGGTCATTACAATTTGACGTCATGTGAATCTTGAACTTGGCAGATTTCACAAATGACTCATCGGCGTAACCTTGCTAGGGTGGTACAATTTCAACGTTGAAATCCGAAATTAAACTCGCAACACTACATTCTAAAACTCCCGTTCCACCTTTCGTCCCCTTCAGTCAAGTTGTGGACCGCACAAGGTAAACCCCCGAAGCCTAGTTGCCAAAATTGTTGTCTGTTGTTGCTTCATGCCAGCCGTATGCACGCATATTGTGTTTCAAAATCAATAGCGACGTTCAGGAAGCACGGAAAACAATTGTTTGGCGACTGTTGAAACTTTTTAGCTCGGGAATAACACGTGAATACCGACGGCTATGACATCCACGAACACTGGTTAGTTGATGACTTCGTCCCCTCGTTTTAATCGTGGAGAGGAAACTGAATTATCTAGTTAAGCAAACAAACTTTTTTTTCCGGGGAAAAACAATAGACTAACCTCAGAAATATTTTCCCTTTCGCAAAACAGAACCCAGCTGTCACACTAAAATACTCTGTTTGGCCCTACTTGCATAGTGAGGGCCATAATGTAGATTGTTTAATCACACAAATAGGTAACATTATCACCTCACTCACAAGTATGTTTGATATTGATTTCCAACCGGGAGAAGAAATTTTAACCAAACGAATCCCCTTTTCAGTCTGCCCAGGTACATGGTCGTAGAGCAATGTTAATTACTATGCTAATTTCAGCATTGGATAAGAACTCGGCATCCAAAATCCTATTTAGGATTGTAGCTTTTCCGTAATTCTGTCCCTGCACGAGTGGAATTCAAATAAACACCACCACTAATGCCACAACGGTTCTAGGTCATCTAGTGGCGAATATTAAGAGCTGATAAGGATGACATGTCTTAAACCGAACTTCCATTGCAAAGTAATTGCTTGAAAGATGTGACTGTCAAATGAGATATCCGATACCTACAGCTTCGCATGTCACTTTATGAACAAATGGCTGCAGCGACTAACTAGTCAAAACCGGTCTTCTGTGCACTTCCACCACTTTTTAAGCGAAAGTGTTGCGGCGCACACCTCTACATCACACGCGCTACAACAGCGATCTGTATAATCTAAAAGTAGTAACCATGACAATTGCCGGTTAAAAATGTATTAGTTTCAGGCTAGTTTTAGATTTCAGGCATAATTTTCAGCTTATGGGCCTTATTTTTAGGTGCCGTTTTAATTTCATAAATAACAGCTGACGGAGAAATGGGTTCGAGAGTAGACTTATTCATTTATGCAACACTTCACGGAGACTTCGCAACGTGATTTTAGTCCCATTTTTTAACCTTTCGGCCTAATTTTTTTTTACCTGCCGTTTTAATTTCGTAAGAAGCATTTGACGAAGAATTGGTTTCGAGAGTAGGCAACTTGAGGTCGAGACTTCACGTTGCCACGGTCGTGGATGCCTCTTGCTTGTGTTTTTCCTGTGTCTATTCGCCAATTCGGTTACTGTTTTGTACCCATTGTGGAGCGTATCGTGATTTTTCTTTTCGCCACTTGCTATTCCGTCTTCTCTCTTGGTTTTTGTCTTTGGATTCCCACGATAGCACAAGTTTTATTTGGCCGCCGGAAACTGCTTTATTTTTACAGTTTTAGATGTTATTTGATGTATATGATGCAACTTGTGTAGTCTTTACTGTTTTAGTGTCCTACTGATAACTGCCGCCACTAAATTTACGACAAATATTGGGCGTGTTTCTAAACTAGAGGGAAGAGTGAGATGGATTCCTCTAAGCCACGCCCCACAACGTCCTCAAAACCGTCCAGTTTAGAAACAATACTGCCTCACTTGTCGTTATCAACATTAGAAAAATTAGCAATAATGGCTGCCACATCTACTTTCAGCGAGAGAAATTTTCTTAAGAACATAATACAAATGCTATTAATCTGTTTAATTGGATTTTGTTTCTAAATTTAGACATTTTCCATATCTCACTTCCTACAGTTTAGAAACACGACCATCTCATCTACAACTGGTAGATGGCAGCCATGTTGGATCAGTAAGTGAGTGAGAAACAACCTGCCTCACTTGCCTCAGCAACATCTGAGCTCCATGACGTCAGGCTTACGTAAAGTGGGAGGAGTTAATCAGTCGCCTCGAGTTAAGAAACAGTTTTTTCACTTCCCTCTAGTTTAGAAACAGCACCATTTGGAGTGTAGTACGGTGTTTTTTTTCTTACGTTATAAGTTTCGCTCTTTGGTTTTTCGCTTTCGGCCATTTTCATTTTGCTTCCGTTCACTGTTATATACTTTCTGCATGAAGTGTATGAACAAAATGAAGAAAGGCCGGGCCCCCCCCCCAAAAAAAAAAAAGACAAAACCAACGTAAAAGAGGACTCTTATAAAGTGACATGGGAAGCAGATTCAGTCCTCTCCACTGTTTGGAGCCTGTGGTTGATAACCCTGAGTAGTCTACGATTAGACTGCAGGGACACGAAAAAGAGAGTGCTGCCGACAATATTATTGGGGCGGAGTTCCGCTATATGATCACAATCCAGTGTGAGGGCGCGTTTACGCAACAAGCCATTCTCGCTCGCCGAATGCTAATTTGCTAGTCAACCGTTATTTATTTATGATTAGTTTCCCGTTGCTACTAAATGAATGCTGTATCGCCGTGTATATAGGTATATGATTGAAGTCCTCTCTCCAGCAAAACTAAAACTAATAACTTCTCCGTTTCTATTCAATATATTTCGACCAAACTTGGTCAGATAGTAGATAGCAAATTTACCTAACTTTACACGAACTTTTATGCAATTCCGTGCAAGAGTAAACGTAGGAAGCCACACGTAAATTTAAAAACTGTTCACTTATTGTTGATGTTGTTCTTGTTCTTCTTGGCTGGTTAGGTTTCAGAAAAAACTACTGCACCCACCTAAAATCTGAAACATGATCTAAGCCAGAAATTTCCCTGGGCTTCAACCTTACAGGGACCACTTTTTCAATTGGTCGATCCATTCCGGAATTACGGGACCTTAAACGATCATTTTGATTGTTTTACATTGTTTTAACCATTGTATTTAGGGAACAATGTCACTCAGCAAACTCCAGATCCATTCTTCGTGCATGCAACAATCGACTGCATGCATAAACGTTTATAGCGCGACACCATAGCCGTAAAAAAAGGTACACGGATTACAAACAAAAACGTCAAGTGTGCCGTAAAAAAAAAACGGGTTATATGATTGAAGTTTCATTTTACTTGTTAAAATGTACACGGATAAAAATTGGTGATTTTTAATTGAAATAATCAAATGTACAATTCAGAAAATTGCATCTGTTTAAGTGCTGTTGTGCTTTACGTAACGTATATGATTGGTAAAGCACAACAGCACTTAAACAGATGCAATTTTCTCAATTGTACATTTGATTATTTCAATTAAAAATCACCAATTTTTATCCGTGTACATTTTAACAAGTAAAATGAAACTTCAATCATATAACCCCTTTTTTTACGGCACACTTGACGTTTTTGTTTGTAATGTATTATAAATAACAACACGGATAAAGAACAAAGTGCTACAGTAATTTTAAACATTGTTACAAGATTGTTGTCATTTCACGCTATTTCCAAATTTTGCTATTCTCCCTCAAAGTACAGCTTCTAGCAATGATCAAACGTCGATAGAATAAATAGCTTCTCGCAGCGAGAATTCAAAATCCAACATGGCGTCCATTTCGTGGCTATCGAATCGAAGACAAACCATCGAATGCCGGCATACAAAAAAACAGTCCGTTGTCTTGCGCTGCAGTAAAAATTGTTTTCCTGTTGTCATAAATCGACGCTCAAATATTGCAAGCATCGTACGCCGTGTCACGAGGGACGAGGAGAAGATTTGCGTCTGCGTCATCGCCATGGTTACTAATACGTATAGACAACTCGAAAGCCGCATACTCCGGTAAAGGCGAGAAGCAGCCATCAGATTTAGTATTGATCAAGTAATAGCTAGTGAGCGAGAAAAACTGTCGTTGCGTAAACGAGCCCTAAACTTAGACCGCGCATCACGCGAAAAGCTCACGGACCATCAAAACCACACTTTGCGTAGAACGGTTGCCTGGGGAAGGTTTAGCAAAATAAAAATTCGGGATCGGACAGGGGCTTGAGGTAATATCAGGGTGACAAAAGGGGAAGAGGCATGAACCAAGAGACAACACCAAAACAACGAGAGATCCGTGGCAGTCAGTGTCAGCATTGTAATGGTGGACCCGTAATGGTGGACCCGTCAATGCCATGAGGTAAGGCGCTTTTCAACTTTTATTCATCTCTCAGTAGGGTACCGTTTTTTTTTTGTGTTTTTTTTAATTCTAGGTACCGAAATATAAGTGTTTTTTTTTTTTTTTACTGTCTGTGCTTCTGGTTTGTCTTCCATTTTACAACGTATAGCACATCAGTCGCTTGTTAACTAAACAGATTTGGGGCAGTGCGTCTTGAGGGACGTTTTTTTTGGGGGGTGGGGGGGGGGGTATTTAGGGTGGACACCGAATCAGTTTATGCAAAATCTTGCAAAACGAGGAGGAGCAAGAGGAGGGCGAGAGCAGTATTTAATTCTACTACCCATCCAAATTCAACTATGTGTAGCAATGAGGAGGGAGGAAAGAAGAGGGACGGGTAGGAGGATAGGAAGGGAGGAAATGAAGAGTGGAGAGGGCCGAAAACTAGGAAACAACTAAGGGAAAAATTACGACTGCCAGTGTGAAAATGAATATTTACGCAACTTGAATCAATCGTATAGTTGATTGTTAACCAACTTACAAATTAATTGGAGCTTCACGTAAAGCAGACACGCCGTTTAGGAAGAGTTAGGGGCACAGACTGGAAGAGGGAAGGGGTAAACCCAGCCAAACAGCAAATAAAGCCGAGTCAGCTCCATTATGTCAACAGTGGAAACGACGACAACCTAGTAAGTTTCTTTTCTGGCAATGCAAGGTTCGAAAATCAATGACTGCACTTCTTCTCTCCTGCCTTTAAATGCGAAATCAAATCAAATAAGTTAAAGAAGAGGGCATTCGCCAAATTAGCTGGTTAATAGGATTAACCTTAGCGGCCTTTTCTCGGGTTTGGAAACATGGTGGCATCTCATACTATTTTTGGTTTTGGGTGGAAACTGCACAAATGCGACCCTCAATAAAAGGGTTTCTACTTACAAAGCAGTTACAGCAACAGCCAAGACAAAAATCGCTCTTTACAGCAAATGTCCTATATGTGTCAGGTTGCGTTTACACATCAACTCGCAAACTTAACAATTTCTCGTTTACTAGTTTTTACGTAGTTAATACTAAATTCGCTGATCGCTTGTCACCTGTAACGGGGCATGCCGCTTTCGAGTTGTCTTTACCTGGTAAGGATGGCAGGAGATCCTCTTCTTGTGGCCCGTGACACGACGTATGACGCACCCAGCATGACTGTATCAATTTATGACAACTATAAAACAATTCCAACTAGCAGTACAAAACGACAGACTGCCAGCAGTTGATGTGTTTTCGATTCGACAAGCTGGAAATGTGCGTCATGTTGAATTTTCGCTGCAAGTTTTCTACCGTTACACAGAAGCTTTCTTTTTTATGTGAGAAGAGGCAAATTTTTGAAATAGTGAGAAATGGTAGCAGTGTTGTAGCAATTTTTACAGTTATTGTTGTACTTAGTTTTTTTATCCTTGTTTTATTTATAGCACAGTTAAAGGTACATCCTTCTTACTTGTAACAGCCTTAAAAAGCACTTGTTGAATGTTACAAAATAACGCCGGAAGGTGCTTATTCCAGGTTACTCCGGAACCAAAATTTTATTCCAAATACCTAATTGCATTATCCGTCTTAATCTTGAAACATTGTGTATTCACAACCACAACCAACCCAACACCAATGGGTTCAAAGATTACATCGAATTACTAAAGAAAACCCATATAAAAACTGGATTCGGCTCTTAAGTGACACTTCGTTTGGTTCTGGCTACAAGCACACTTCGAAGTCCCCTCTAGTTTTTAATTTTTTTACGGTTCTATCCGTTTTTAAAACGTCCTAACAAGTTCTGTCTTGTTCAAACGGACATTTTGCTTCATAATGGCTCTGAGATGAGCCGAAACGTCCAAAAAAAAAAGTCCAACAACACAGTTTTAATGTATATGTGTGAATGAAGCAAGCAGTCTGCATTAAAGACTGGCCTTGTGAGGATACACAATACACTAGTCCGAGAAAGAAAGAAAAAACAACTGCCCCGACTGGGACTCGAACCCAGGACATCCCGTTTACTATAGCCGGGCGCTCTAACCAC
This sequence comes from Lithobius niger, assembly GCA_023313725.1. Lineage (NCBI taxonomy): Eukaryota > Metazoa > Arthropoda > Chilopoda > Lithobiomorpha > Lithobiidae > Lithobius > Lithobius niger. The sequence continues at coordinate 40,816 of JAHWFP010133388.1, forward strand.
TGCGCTACTGGGGCGGGTTCTGGCTACAGGCTCCAGCCGAGCTAAGTAGCTGTTCAATCTTTCTTAGTGGTAACCTAAAGATCACAAACAAACATACAAGGAGGGAAAACAACTTTGCTTCTTGGCCTCCACACTAGAAAAAATGCAAGTAGTAAATAAAGAAAGAGATCACAAGGTAAAGGGTAAATGAAGCAAGCAGTCTGCATTAAAGACTGGCCTTGTGAGATACACAATACACTAGTCTGGGAAAGGCCAGTCTTTAATGCAGACTGCTTGCTTCATTTACCCTTTAAATTGTGATTTCTTTCTTTATGTATATTCGTGCATTTTCCGGCTTGTATTTTGTAACATACCTGTGACAGTTCAGTCCACACATGTTGCCCTAGGACTGTTGCGAGAATTAGCGCACTTATACTACGGAGTCACTTCTACTCGCTTCTTTACGGGACTCACAGGGATGCCACCGAGTGAAAAAAAAATATGAAAATTCGAGCTCTCCAGTAGAAGTGTGAAAAAATGTGAAAAATTCACCAGAATGGTGAAAAAATTGTGGAATATGGGATTTTTAGATAAAAATAAAGTTGCATCGTGCAACAAACGGTAAATTAATTGAGCTCCACTACAGTTGAATGAAGAAAAAAATGCAGTTTGAGGAGTTCGTTTACCTGCGTTGGCTAGTGAGCAAGGTTATTTGTTTTGTGGGTGGATGGCGATGTGACTTGCACTGGGGTTATATGTCGCTGTTCTTTTGTTCGAGGAGATACCCAAAATGCACTGTGCCCACGCTCCCGAATTCGTCACGCCGCTGAATGGGTTTTCGTGCTTTGGAAATAGGTTTTTTTGTGAAAAAAAAAGATGTGAAAAATGTGAGAATGTCTAAAATTTGTGTGCGAAAAAGTCTGAAAAACATGCAAATGCGTGAAGTGAAAAATGTGAAAAACTAACGACCCTCCAGTGGCATTCCTGGACTCAGCATTGAACTTACAGTAAGAAAACATCAGTAGCAGACGCAACGAGGATCACATGAAAGCACGCATGCCAAAATTGTGTTGTCACAAACCGGAAACGATGATACGTCACGGTTAACGTTACGACTTCTAAGTGCGCCAAACTGTAAATATGCGTGGCATACTCGAAATGTACTTCCAACATTCAGCATAAAATCTCCTAGATGCCAAATTTTAAAATGGATTTTCAGAATGGGATTGATTAACGATAAGTGAATAAACCATTGTGATCATACTTGATTTGAAGCATCAGAATATTGACAGGGAATCACGGTTTAGAAGTTTCAAGTACGCAAACTGCAGATTTTTCCACCAAGAGCACATTTACTCGAACAAGACCTTCTGGCTCCTCGAAAGATATTTGCTATTCAGTCGTTATTTATTTACAATAAGTTTCCAGATGCATTAATGGTATGTGGCCATGCATAAACAATTAAAGGGGACATAACTTCTAAATGAGATTCCTATTTGTTTATGCATTGCCGCAGCCCTTTAATGCACCTGGAAACTCATTGTAAATAAATAAGGACTGAATAGCAAATATCTTTCGGGGAGTGAGAAGGTCTTGTCGGGTATGTATACCCTTAGAATAAAATCGACAGCTTGCGTACTTTACATACTTTACTAAATACATACTACTTACATACATACAGACGTTGCATACTTGAATTATCATTTTCATGAAGTACTACACTGTGTAATACAATAGCAAAAATAATAAACCAAAACTCATTAAGATTCGGTAAGTAACAGTTAGGTGTGAGAGTCACGTTTACCGGTATTATACGAGGGCTGTGATGATTGGCCCACGAGTGGGCAACGCCATCGAGCGTGCAGTGCGTAATGGGTTTGCCCACTAGAGGGCCAATTACCGGAGCCGTGGTATAATACTCGGTAACCGTGACTTTCTCACCCACAACTAATTTATACCACGGTTGGGATGTCAAGCTAACTAATATTTAATTAAAACGTTTTGTGTGTGTGTTTTTCTGTTAATCAATTTGTTTTTGTGAGAATTGGCTAAAAAATACAGTAATAAGTATGTCGGTATGAATGAAGGTCATTCCATTTTAGTTTGTGGAGGGGAATTAGCAACGTATCTTTAACCGTACACAGCTTTAGTGGCGTAGGTTTGCAAATTTTGCATTAAGGTTGAGTTAATGCTTCAATGTGTATTCGTGGCAAGTTGGTCATTGCTGTGTTCGTTCCTGGCCACATGATCCGAACATGTCAAAAGTGTGGGTTATCGGCAAAAGTGTGGGATATCGGAAAAAGTGTGGGGTAACTTGATAACCCACAGTTTTCATGATGACGCACACTTCTGGTCACGGTTAACGGGACTTAACCTATTGAAATTTAGCACGGCGTTGAGTTAGCGTGATGTCACAGCCCTGGTATAAGGCTTTGTTATTGACTTATGTTTCTTTGAGATTGATTTTACTGATCGAACGATCTTATTGATTAACTGATCTTCGGGAAGCTATAAGTTCTAAATGATAATTAATGTCACGTTTCGGAACACGATAGGCACCCTTTTCAAGCCAGTGAATTTTAGTGATGCATGGTGTGAAGCAGTGTAAAGGAGCTACTTCATTCTGTCTATTGCTTTATTAAATATTGTGCATTACATTATGAATTGTGTACTGCCATTCTGTTAACAACCGTACTGCTTTTCAAGGTATGCGTGTTGGATAACAATGGTGTCAGAAGTGGGATTCGAACCCACGCCCACCTAGTCTGTCTTTCTGCCATGAGCTGTGTCGGCACAATAACAAAACTAGTTAAGGATTCTCCCAAAGTTTTTCGGCTGTTTGAAGTCGTGATACCAAACTCCAAGCCCTTTCGCCAAGTTAATCCCACCAAATAATAATTCGAAGGTTAAATGAATAATCAGAAAATTGCTTGCCGCACAATTTTCAAGTATTTCGTTTAACCCATCAAGTCGTGGGATTAACTGGGCAAAAGAGCTTATCACGACTTCAAACGACCGAAATGCTTGGCAGGGATCCTTGACAAGTTTTGTTTTTGGGAAATATCACACGTTTTTTGTCCAAATCGATAAAATCGATTTTTTTTTCTTAGCAATTACGAGAGGAAAAGCCAAAAATCCAATTTTACATTCCGTTTTTTTTTTGGGGGGGGGGGGGGCTTTAGTAACGTTCCATTAGTAGACTTGGCGTGTGTCGTAGTCTTTATTGAGAAGTCTACTGGTCTGGTATTATTTATCAATGGTTAAAGCCACAATTCTTCATTCGAAATTTGAAATTTTGCACATGCATTCTGTGCTTTAACTGAAGACTTATTTTCGAAAATCAATAAAAATTCGGCAAAGGGCTTTGGGGATCTTTACCAAAATTAATCTTCACGTCATTACCTCTACACCATCCTTCAGGGAAAGATGAAGTTGTGAAGCTTCATAAGGTTGCCAGATTCGTTAACTTTGTATGCGATTGGTTGCAAACCATTAACTGAAAGATGTGACGTGAGTGCTTTTAAGTTTCGTCTTATGTGTCAAGTTGTACTAATTTCTGATTAATAAGAGATTAATCAGGAATCAATACAACTTGGGATATAAAACAAGACCTAAAAGCACACAAGTCTGCAAGCAATCATAGACAAAGATAACCAATCCTTCAACCTTATGAAGCTCACGAATTTTTTTAAGCTGTAAGCTTGAGCCCGTCCATTAAATATACCATGTGAAGTAGATCAGAGTTAAAATGAAAAAAAAAGCCCAAAGAGTGCACAAGAAAAACCACTAAAAATGCTACGCTTCGAAGCTTATTCTGTTTCGTTCTCAAGCCAAGAAAAACAAGCAGTCTGCTTAAGTCATAATAAAAAAACATTTATAATCCCACTGAAATGAATAAACAGCAAAACGAACAATTTCAACAGAAAACTAAAGTCTAAAAAATTTTGGACCTAAGACAACCCAGAAACTGTCAGCATAAAGACCTCCATTCCTCCCTGTAAATTCTTCCCCAGAACTCCTTTCCTCCCTGCAAATGTTTCCCCATTTCCAACCTGCATTCGCAGGGAGGAAGGTACGTCTGCCTACTGACAGTTTCTGGGCTGTCTTAGGTCGAAAATATTTTAGCTCTTGGTTTTTTGGTGAAATTGTTTTCTTTGGTGTTTATCCATCTCTGTGGAAATGGAAGTATTTTTTATGATCACCGAAGCAAACTCTGCTTGTCTTCTCTTGGCTTAAGAACGAAGCACAATAAGCTTCGAAACTCAGCATTTTTAATGTTTTTCTTGTGCACTCTTTGGGATTTCTTCTTTTAACTTTGAATAAATGCGTTTTCCCGTCTTCAGGAAGATCAGAGGACACAGTTGGTGCTTCCCATTAAAGCTTGTGTTCTGCAGGGAAGGTAACGTTGTGGCATGAATATAAATAAAGCAGATTTTAGTTAGTCCATATTTTTAAGTGGGGGAAGAGAAATAAGATTGCATTTTAGTTATTCTCTCCCTCCTCCTCCCCAGGGACTCCTTATGTTTGATATGAACCCATGGAACGGAGTCACTATACTCCATTTTATTTATTCTCCCTCTTCCCCTAGGGGCTGCTTGTTTGAATAACCCCAAAGGAAAGAGTCACTACTCCATTTTATTTATTCTTCCCCTTCCCCAGGAGCTGTTTGTGTTTGAATTACCCCAAAGGTGTCACTACTCTATTTTATTTATT